>JAQGBY010007290.1:0-11945 GCA_034698785.1 Mycogona germanica | reverse complement strand
TTGTAAATGAAATTGACATGAAATTGATGTTTCTCTAGCAAACACACTGATCCCCCGAAATGGCAAATTGTAAAGCAGCAGAGTGTTGTGTGATTGCCATGCATGGGGCAGCAATGAAATTGACATGACGGACGGGAGGCAGCAATGAAATTGACATGAAAGTTCTGCCTCTCTAGCAAACACACTGATCCCCCGAAATGGCAAATTGTAAAGCAGCAGAGTGTTGTGTGATTGCTTTGCATGGGGCAGCAATGTAATCGACACGACGGCAGATTGTAAATCAACAGTGTTGTGTGATTGTCTTAACACACGAAGCAGCAATGTAATTGACATGAAAGTGATGTTTCTCTAGCATTTTACTAGTAATTTACGACCCGTCGTAGCGCAGTTGGTTTAGCGATGGACTGGTTCGGCGGTCCCAAGTTCGATTCTCGGCGCGGGCTCTCGATTATTCGATCTTGGGGTACTGGTGAAAATGTCTCTCGCATAGTGCCTAAGCACTGTGAGTGGTATAGTAACTCCTGTTGTGATATACACTTAAGTGAATTTTAAAAAAAATTGTGAAAATACTCGAACATGTACGTTATTTTTTATGCTAGTAAAGACTAACTATAAATATCTGCAGCATTACAATATACGTTTTTTTTTTGGTAAAGATGTATTTTTATGGCATTATTTTCTGCGAAACTTTAATTTCTGCTAACATAAAATAAGTACGAGTAAATTTGAAGCGTATATTAGCAGTTGATGCTTGAATTATTCGTTCGTGTAGGATGTTTCAATGAATTGATCGTTGATGGCGATGCTGTGTGTTTAATTTCTTTAAATTTCATGAATACGCGTGCTGAAGTCCACAATAAATGTTGAAATTCAGAGTGTATGATGATGCTGACATTTTATTGAAATAGCTTTTGTAGAAAGAAGTATGCAAGTATTTTGTGTTTGATTGCAGTTGTCCTGCGACAGAGGTACTGTTTCGGGAACTGCGTGATAGCTGTGAACCTTGATGGAATAGTCCTGGATTTCCCCGCATGCGAGTAGGTAGCAATAGATAGGTAGTTGGTTCTACCGTTTCGTGTTCGTCGGAATCGACGTAATCGAATTGGTACCTTGGCAGCCGAACGGATTGAGTCAGAGAGAGGTGACTGCAATGACTGTGTATTGGGGGTGGAGGGAAAGAGTGAGAGTGAGAGGAGTAAAAATCGTCAACGAGGATTACACGTTCGATTTAGAGCGCGATACGGTTGGCCGTACGTCCGCCTCGCTCCACCCGCCAAATCAATTAGTTGGCGGCAAACCCTTCTTCGATCGACAAATCACGTTATCTCATAAATGTCATTTTTCGCGTGTGTTGCGCGTCCCAACATTTAGGCTTTCTGGAGATGGCGTGTCGGATGGGGAGCGAGGGAATTGATGGATCGATACCGGAAGTGCCGATGGCCCGCGCGGGCGGTCCACTCGTTCCACTCGCTGCAGCAGCACCCCATGTTCGCAAAGCGTGGTCGAATGTTGGTCACAGGTTATCTCTTATCGCCAAGCCATGTCAAGTACGGATGCGAAGTAGCCTTTGCGAATATGGGCGTCGGCCCGCGATATTGCTATAACCGAGAGGCCCCGACAATGATCCCTAGATGGTGCGAGTGCGAAATCATCATTTTGACCATGAGATCAATGCTGGTCAAAGCATGAAGTCATGTGGTAACCATATACATAAATTTAAAATAAAAAAGAAAGATGTGCTGGAACGCAACCAAAAACGCGACAACAAGCAATTTTAATTATCATGTGTGTTTAAAACTTGCTGCAACAAAACGGAGATTACAGTGAAATAATTCTTTAAAAAATAAAAACAATTTACTGTAGTAAACAATTTATTTAAAAAATAAAAACAAATTACAAGGGATGTTAAATGACAATTACAAGTTAATTCCTAAAGACAAAATTTTTGGTTGTGTTCCATCACTTTCTTTTTTATTTTGAATATATTTTTTCGGCATCTTTTTTTGTGTGATATGAATGTTGTATTGTGCTTTCTGTCAATTCGCCTGAGATTTGTTTACGATTATTGTTTCTCTCTGAAAGTCTGTTTTTTAATTCAATATTTCTATTTAATTTTAGAATGCAGTATATATTTTTTTACAGTATACTCTTACAGTATTCAATATTTATGTATTTGTGAAAAACACTCGAAAATTACAATCACAAAATATTGTTGATTACTTCTATTGGATTGCAACGAGGCTTTATATGAATAATAACCATATGGTCAATAGAAACGGTATGGCTTCATATGAATAGCTGTGTCTTTATATTTGCAATTTCGAAATTCGGTGAAATTATGTTTTTGCTTCTGGCAATATGCAAACATGTATTTTTGTCAAGTATTGCATACTTGTATTTTTCTTGTCTTTCCTAAAATGTCTTTTCTTATTGTCTTTCTGGAAAGGTTTGCAAAAAATATATATTTTTTTGTTTAAAAAAATATATTCTTTGCATTTCTCTTGAGTTGTCACAGTGGTACAGTCATGTAATACTCTGTACTGTATGAACCCATGAGCGTGAGTTCTTGGTCTTTGTACTTATTGATCCGCCCCGTTCAATTTCGTCTTCGTCCAATCATTTTTCCAAGTCTTTCGCCGAGTTTTCCGTCCGTTCATCTCGTGTTTCCGGAACCGGCAAATGTCAATTTTCCTGGTATAAATTTCATTTCTCACTCGCTCCACTTGGTTGACGGTTTTTCCGCATTTTTTCCCCTTTCTTTTTTGTTCAAATATTTGCTTCTCACGTTCAGAAATGCTGGCCTGTTTCTGTCGGTGAGGATCGATCGACAGAAAATCGTGAACAATTATGGAGGGGGGGGGGAGGGAATGGCTGTTCGCCGTTCTCGCACCGGATAAAGAAGATAAAGTGGCGTTGGCAATAAGACATCACTCTGAAACTGAGACATTTGAGTAAAAATGAGTGATACTCGGCGAGTGTGACCATCCCTTTTCTGATATTATTTTCAAGCTTGAGGCATCATTCATGAAGAAAGTCACTTCACGTTTCTCTGTACAACTTGCCTATTTGCCACAGGATGGTTTTTAATTACAAATTAATTGAAAGCGTCTTAGAATAATTAACTGTTATGAAATGATAGATTGTACTTTACTGAGATTTAATTCCCGCGTGTTGGCAGTAAATCTCTGATTGCTCGATTCCTGAAAACTGGTTCGTAATAAAATATTTACTTTCATCGAGATGGTGATTAGTGTACTGTACACCGGAGTTGCCAGGCTCAGCATCGTTATCGTAGAAGCCCAAGTCCCCCCACCCTCCATTCGGTTCGGCTGCATGCTTGCGATACGTTTGCGAGTGGCGTATTAGAGGTCGTGTTTGCATTTGCTTCAGCTTCTGACGACGACTGACGACGACTGACGACGAAAAACGAACGTATATGGCGAAGATATACATGCATATATATGTTGCTCAATTTCCCCCATATACTCGTACTTTTCGTCTCGGTAACGGTTTACACTACATGGAAACTTTAATCGGAACGCGAATGTTAGTGGCGTATTGGAAATGTGGATGGATATGCGTTCTCTGAGATTCTTGGGATTTACTTCCTTAGAAATGCATTCCGCCATGCTGGCTGCTGTGGTTGGCACTCTCTGTTTGAAAAAGAAAAAAATATGGAGCCTTTCATGTCGCTCGACGGCATATATGTCACCATTCTGAGTTACAACTCAAAAAGAGATTAAATTCTAACGTTTCGTGAGAGTGATCTGCGTTTTGGGAGCGTTCATGTTTGGTAAAAGGAGTGTATTATGGTCATGGGGGAGGTAGACATTCGTTTCGAAGAAGTTACCATATTAAAGATGCGGCTTCACTTTGTCTCCACCTGGGTCTACATGTCTACCGTTTGAAAAACATCTTATTAAAAATATTTTTCTTCATTTAAATCGCACAGTATCCTGGTTGCAACTTGAGAGGCGTCTAATGGAGATAATGGTTAGGGTGCTTGCCTTCTATGCCCGGGTCGCGGTTTCGAATCCGGCCGACACCTTCGGAATATTTCGGGCAAGAACTGAAGCGCCTGACTGTTGCTGGGCGGTTTCGGGTTCGATTCCCGGCGCGGGCTCTTGGCACTAGACTGGCATGGACGATATCGGGACACGTTAGTGATCCCTGTCTTAGGTAGCTTGGGTTAAGCAAAAGATGGTAAGGTGGTAAGCCTTCTCAACAAACTTATTTGGTTACAACTTGTAATCGGATTTTTTAGTTTCAGAGTGCTGGCCCAATCTAAGTGGTTCGATAAAATTGGACCGACTTCTCAAATGGTGATTTTAGGTCTCAATAGTATTGAAAGGGGTGTTGCCCTATTAAAGCAAGAAAAAAATCATAGAACCACGTGTTCCACGATATTAGTTTGGTTGCTTAACCAAACGAAAATACGGAACACTGGCACTTACTTCTTTATTAAAAGTTCATTCGGGGTTTTACTTTATTTTGCGAAAGGGGTACCTAGTTTAAAATGATTACGCTATTCTGTATTTTGTTTTGCAATTTCTGCCAGATATAGTTTTACGAGAATGCAGGTATCTATATTGTGGCCACCTAGTTGGTATACAGAGTAAATCCATCGTCGCCTAGGCGCTCATCTAGATGCTTGCGGTGTGATGTGAACGGCGCCCACCTAAGTCGCTGGAAGCTGCGGCGAGATATTAGGAGAACGGCTTTGTGCGGGCGGTTGAAGGGAAAGGGGGGAGGGGGTGAAGGATTTTGAAAAAGATATAATGTTGGGGTTTCCGACCCACGCGCGTTCGAAATTTTTGACATGACACCGACTGCAACGAGCGCGTCGGGCTTCTCGATGTTTGGAGGCTGCTCGAGCTGTCAGTTTTTCCTCTGGAGAAGCTTTCGGTTAGATGGGGGGCTTTTGACGGGGCCCGCGCTCCTTAAATCGGGATCACGGTGTGTGGGGTGTGGCCGCAGCCAAGACGTGGCTGGGGGAAGAGTTGGAGGAGGGGGGGGGGGAAAGGACGATGTCAATTTCAAACGAGACGTTAGGATTCGCGAACGGCGTGGTCGATCCTAATTAGGGAAACGCGCACTGGTGCTTCCGGAGAAGAAGAAAAAAATCGTTCCTGGGGTGAAACTAGAACAACAAAAAAATGGAAACCGCAATGGCAGAGTGAATTTGGCAGCGACACACAGACTTGTCGGGGGTTTTTTTTGCGCTGGTTTCGTTTGTGTTTCCAACTGCTGTATCCGACTGTTTCGTTTGGAATCGTGTGGTGAGTTGTGTTTTCATTACGTTTTGGACGTGCTCGTTGAATCGCTTGGAGACGACTTCTGCGATCGACGGGGGGTAGCGCTGTACCACGATTTTATTGGCCGTCCTCGACACGTCTGACGCACAGTGGTAAATAGAGATTCCGTTTTGGACCGCCCGAGTAACCGAATAACGAAGAGATGCGTTGCGGGTAAAGCCTGCACAGTGGGGGTTGCTTTTGGTGTTCTGCGGGGAAGCATTCACATTTTATGTCGTTGGGTAGAACCGTTCCACGGCAGCGACAGTTAGAAAGGAAAATGGAAACATCGTTCATCCATCTTTAATTTTTTAAACACGTAGTATTTATTTTTGTAATCAGTTTCAAGTCGAATGAAGCAGCAAACTAACTTAGGCGTCAGCCTAAAAAATGTGTTTGAGGGATTTAGTTTTTTTGGGGCGTCTGGATGATATATATATATTAAATGGTGAATTCGGGACAATTCTAATTAAAATAATAGTAAAATAATATTATAAAAGCGAGCTCGCCACTCGGTTCGTCTCCTTCATTCGGCCTGTCCCGAATTCACCATTTAATATATAAAAAAATGTGTGCCCACTTTTTCGAATTCTGGCGTCGCATATTGTGTTTCACAAACAACTCTTTTTTGCTTTTGCCATTCCGTTAAAAGGATTAAAAATTTGTAATGCCCCAAATCGCTCGCAGTAACATCCTAGCAGTTCAGTTTAAATCTGCAATTGGTGAAAGATCGTTACAATCCATCAGTTGGACGATCCATCAGTTTGCTACATTAAGCGTACGGGAGACTGTGTTAGCCTAATAGAGCTATACAACTTTCCCAGGATTTAATTTCGCTAGGGCGGACCCATCAGTGTGGTAGCAATACCGACTCCGGTTAGTTGCAATGGCATTTGGGAGTAATGACATTTCGTAACGCCGCTATGCACTAACAGGCGCCCTGCAATGAGACAAAACAGTTGGCTGGCATGCGGGTCAATTGTAATAATAGGCGATATAGGTAATGGATTTCGTAGGGTTGCGGGAAGCAAGGGACGAGTTACCGTTCATCGGCGCTGAAATCGCTTCGGTCCACGCGCACGTCCAAATGCCGGCAACTGGCACTGTATATTATGTGGTAAGGGTGTGGGGGACGTTGGCAATGGAGGGAGGGAGGGAGGGGCAAAGTTGGAAGCGCGTGGTCTGCTCTATGTGGACAGGTTATTGAAAACCTATTAGCTAATTGAGGACGGAGCGGCGAATTGATTAAATCTGGTGAATAGGACGAAAGGGAATAAAAATCGATATTTAGGCGCACTTGGTATGGGAATATCTTCCTGGGGCCTGGCGGTGGTTGTATTGATCTTCCTAAATGAAAAATTGAGCTTTTTTTGGGGGGGGGGGGATCGGAGATTGTGATTGGCACGACCAATGGCTATCGAATGACTAGTCCAACGCCAATACTTCGAAAGCGCCAGAAGTTCATAATTGCCATCCCGTCTTCTGTCTGATGGCATCATCAGCGTGGACAGTTTTAGCGAAATGGGGTCACATTTTTTAACGGTTGTAAAGGGCCGTGTCCATCTTTTGACTGATGTTACTCACTTCTTGCAACAATGCCGAATTCGCAATGACGATCTTACGTAATTTCAGAGTATTCTTCGAATAAGTTTTCTGACAGTTTATAAAATTTGTTAATTCTATTTTTGTGACATGGCACCTATCGCTAGAGGTTGGTATATACCGTCTTCCTCAGGTATATTTTCGCTACTTGTGTGTGCCGCAAGGTCTCAGGAGGGCCACACGCGCGGAGGGGGTGGTGTGACGAACCCAAGACGACGGCGGCGGTGTTTAACGAGATGTTGGAGCAATTCGTTTGGCGCCGTCGCGTGTCTGGCGCAACTGCTGTTTAAGTCTCCGCGAGAGCGAAAGATTATTTCGATTTCCATTCGACGGAGCACGTAACTCAGAGCCACGACGGCGGAAGGGGGGAGGGAGGGAAGGTGAACCAACCCTATGCCCCACCCCCCATCCATGGCCACCTTTTTTATCCTCTAGGGATCCACCTACTCCTTCTCGGACAATATCGATTGTCCTACTCAGCAGCTTATCGACTTATTCGGTCTAAATTGATTGGGAGCACGCCATTGACTATTCGCATTTTTCTCAATCATGAAACGTCCTTTAGGTGATGTAACTGGTGTCCGTCAAACATGAGTTGCGCTGCCGTCCCACTTTGCCTGAAGACGTTTGAAGAAAAAATTGGCCATCGGAAACGCAGTTTGTAAAGCTTTACGAATAGGCTGTCGTTCACCAAAGTCGCATTTCTAGACTAGTTAAGATTTGCGTGAGTCTTTCCTTCCTACTTTCTCCCACAGGGCTGATTATCGGGGGTCTCAGGCGTGTTAAGACTGCGACGATAACCCCTTTTTCTAGGATCCGTGCTCGCATCAATTGACCATGTATCTTTACGTGACAACGGGCTCCTCCGCCTCCCATGTATGCATCTCTCCAGTCCTTTCTTCTTTTTATTATAGCCGCGCGCGGCGCCCCACCCCCCTCAGGATTAATTTTAATAGGTTTTGGCGTTATTGATTCGCTCTTCTGTGTGTGAATTATTTTCCCCTTCTCCGAGTGAAACTCCTTCACTTGTTATTGTTATTGCTTTTCGCACGTTGTTGGCCGCGGGTTGGTTGATTTTGGGAAGATGTGTTATGCGCGGTGGCTGTTGCTAGATCTCATACTTGGTATACAGGGTGAGCAGGAAACCCATCATCCAGGACACGAATTTGTTTTCACGATGCATCTTGAAAACGAAATTATTTTTTTCATACCAGTTTTCTAATAACAAAATAATATGAAGGGGACGTCTGGATTACTTAAAAAAAAATGGGGGTTGTGCCCAGTCAGTTCCCACGTTTTTCTGGCTTTTTTTCATTTTAAATAATAGTTTACTATTATTATATTAGGAGTTATCGCCAACTCTTGTTCGTCTTTTTTCGTCCGGCCTGTCCCGGACACAAGCCCCATTTTATTTTATTTAACATTTTTTCTGAACCTAGCGATTTTTTTAATAAGCAGAACTGAAATAAATGTGATTCATTAATATCAGTAATGCTGTTAATACAGTAGTTGGAATTTATTAGCCTCAATCGTCCGGACGTGCTCTAAAAAATTAGGTTGATGTAAACTAGTCAAATGCCGGATGAAGGGTGAGCACGAGGGTGGGTGGGCGTCAGTTGACCATCACGTAACATGAACATGCATATGTACTACTGTGTATGTAAGTACCATTTTCATTGAAATTTACATATATTCATTTAAAAATGAATGTTCTTTTATTGAAATTCGATTATCCGGACTACCCCTCACAAAAATCGTTTCGACCGCTGCAATTTATCGTATTGTCAGCTTTTTTATGCAATAATTTATCATGCCTGAGAATCAAAAAGGACAATTTAAATTAGATGAGCATAAAGCGATTAATTTGCCGTACTGATGGGTGGTTGGATAAATCTACATTACTGGAGCACAGATGAAGCAAATTATTTTCTGTATCCGTAACTCAAATGAAGTAAAAGCTGTTGCCGGGATGCGAACCCGCAACCCCCAAATTCTGCGATCGAACCAAAATAATGCTAAAACTATAGGCGTCTAAGCCTGAAAAGCAAGATAAAATGGTGTTTATCTGTGACGATAACTTTTTATTCAAGCTATAAATCCTCCCGCCGTCTTGGTGGTCTTCCATCCGCGAGGTGATGGTCCTTTTTATTGTCGGAATTAAGATTTTCTCAGGTCGGTTTCACGCTGTGGCTATGTACTGCTAACACTCATCATTCACGGGGCGTTGGGCAATCGTGCTCGCCTCTCGCCTTTTATTATTCCCTCGTTCAGTGGTCGGGCTCACCTGGGCGACGGGCTTAATCCAGGCTCAGCGGGAACACGCCTCCCGCGCAATCGGACTGCTCTCCTATCGGCTGTTAGCGCTATATATATATATTGCGATGCCCCCGAAGTGCGAGACATTTGGTTCCACCTGTAGCCGATAGTGGCGCTTTCAAGACTCCAAAACGGCAAATTTTATAGTTGTCGCGCTTGAATTTTTTTTCGATGGGCTTAAGACAATGCAACTTTGGCAGTTTCGATATTTCGATTAGCGCCTTGAATTTAGTGAAAATCAACACCATCAACACGTAATTTTTCGCGAGAAATACTTGATTGAAATTAAATGAAAGTTCGAAATGGAGATTGGTGGATGCAACGCCATCTAGTGAGCTACGAGGTATCAATATGCGAATAGGACGCGCACTGGCATCACGTGAGGCGGAAGTGGCAAGACGTACAGATGAAAGGAAGTTTCGGCGCTCTCTTTGTCCGCCCATTCATCCCATTCCCCTCGTCAGTTATAATGAACGGAGGAGTTGAGCACCTTATTGCCGTAGACCGTGACACATTTGGACTCCTGAGTTTTTCTTTCTTGGCTCACTCGCATTTCTAATGTTAGAAAGTGTCATCCCGTACAGCGGGCTGCCTCATAAAAGTACAACTATCGCACGCAGTAACCGCATCTTAAGACAACTGTGTCAACTCTTTTATCTGCTCAAATAATAGAAATGGAGTACCTTTTCTCTCAGCTTTCGACATTATAGTCTCTACAATAAGTTTGCTATCGAACGAGGGGTGTACTCCAACTGACTGAGACTCATTAAAAGCGAAGAGTTGCTGCTAGCACCTCAAAAATAATCTCAAACTGACCCAACCCACTAGTAAACCAAGATACTGGACGCCATCCTCGATGAATGCAAATGTGCAGACAACTTTTGAATATGAAAATAATATCCAGAATTGTCACTGCAACTCTGAACGAATGTCTTAATCAACATCAAGGTCGTCCAATTCTGCGAGTAAACATTAACAGTTTAATGAGGTTGATGGAGCGCCATCAAGAACATTTTTCGACGACCCTCGTCTACTGTATTTTTTCGTCGTCACTGCACCAAAACGCATAGGGGATGGCTCTCGCTGCAAACAATAACATGCTCGAGTTGGCGTGTGCTCCCATTTGGCTATTATGGCGCACCATAAAGCACCCAAGCCGACTGCGCCCTCCCACCATTCCCCTACCGACACACCGCAATCACCACTATCGAAGCCAAAAGGTGCACCAAGGAAAAGAGGACCCCTCCTCCATTGTGCTCAGACTGTCGTGGGTGGGAGGCGCGCACATTCGGTCGTCCATGTATGACGTTGTCGAAGGCCGTGGCCTATGGGGGGTGGGGGGGGGGGAGAGGAGGACGAACGTCGTCCGTATTAATTATGTACTTTGCCAGGCGTATTTTGTGCATATAAAAACGCAGGCAAGCGTCAGACTGCTCTCTACCCTCTCGTTCGTGCACTGGCTTTCACTCCTTTTATGCCGTTTCATCGCGCTCCGTCGCGCGTCACATAAGGGGTTACGACTGCGCAAGTGCGCAGGCGCGTGCGCTTATCTTTCTCAACTGAGGTTTAGCCAACCAAATTCCAACCCCGGCGCTCCCTTGCAGCATAATTCCAACCATAAGTTACACCATTGCTCTCTGTCGGCAATCTAAAGTTTGAGTTTTTCTCGTTCACCAATCCAAGATTTTATTAAAATTTTATCTAACTTCGGTCCATGTTTCAGATAAACGTGGACGTACTTAAGTGCTTAGGCGAATTTGCGGCCTATGTATTTTTACATTGAATAGAGATCATTTGGGGAAGTTTCCATTTTTTTATTTGTGGTAATTTGCGATTTTGGTTAAATATTGTTAACCAGAGATTAGAGCCAATTAAGACGAGTTTTCCCCCGCTTTAACTTGTCTTGTCTGTCGCATATAGTTTAGGCTGTAAAATCTGTCATTTTAATTTTATTTGTGATTGGCCGTAGCGGGGCGCTCTTTCTCAATTCGCATGGTTCCACATCGTATCGCGCGCCCTTTATCTACGACCCGAAGCTGTTCCTGCAGTGACTACTCGGTATAGTGTAATGAGGGTGGGGGTGGCGTGGCAAGGGGGGATGAGAGAAGTACAAGGGGCGCGACTCGATTGCCGACGCACCGCGATGCTCTAATATCTAAGTCGCCCCCATATGCAGGTCTGGGCACTCCCCCCCACTCCCTTCCGCTTCCAACGCACCCCCTATACCCGCCCCGTCGAGGCACCTAAACCCCGGCCATCTTATTACCATACGCTACATGCAACGATAATTTTCAGATTAATAGTCGCGATAAATTTCTAAACTTTTATCTCATTGGATTTCCCTGCGCATCTCTCTCTCGGCGGGCCGGGGGTGGGGGGAAGAGATGGAATTGACGAGAGCCCGGTGGCTGGGGGAGGTGAGATAGTGACGTATACACACACGTTTGGAAGGGATCGTGTACTGAAACTGGATAGGCGGCTATATATATAGGTAGACAACTAGGCGGTATACAGGGAATAATGTGTACACTACACGGCGTTCAATGTTGCTAAGGCACCATACGGGAAGGGTGAGGGGGTGTTCCTAATCTTAATCTTAAGTAGAAATTCTTGTTCATTTTTCAGATTCTTTGCTCATTATTCTGTGACAGACGACGCGTAAAAGTCGAGCCCTTTTGGCACATGTACCGGGGGAGGGGGAGGCTGGAAAGTGTACCGTAGGTTGGGAAAGAG
>JAQGBY010007289.1:0-11945 GCA_034698785.1 Mycogona germanica | reverse complement strand
TGAACTGACGTCAGCGAGAAGAACAAAAGAGAGAAGGTTGAAGGTTTCTCTGAGTGAGTGGGGAGCACACCTAGAAGTCTTGCAGGGAAATCCAGGTTTGGGGATCGCGGTTGATGCGATCTGATGATCGATAGCGATCTGATTACAAAAACAATAATGGAAAATATAGATTAGACGTTCTCTGTCTGAAGTTGCAACCACGTGACATATATCATGAAGAATTGTTTTGAAATTCCATTTCGCTGCCACTGTTCACGGTGGTGGTGGTGGTGGTGGTAATAGATTACGGTACCCCTAGTTGGCACTTTACCGCGGGATGAAATAGAGGAACCATGTCCGGTCCGGGAATTGAACCGGTACCGTTTTACAAGTATTTTCTACACCATCGATGAGCAGTGCAGCTGGACAAATGTAATTAGTGTGTTGGACAGCAGGTATCAGGAGGTTAGTTTTGTAACAAGAGAACTCGCGATCAACACCGCACCATGTGTCCGTAAAGCATCTCCACTTGTCATCCTTCCTTATTCGCATCGGTGCGGCCTTCACTTTTACAATAACTTGATCATCGCCGACGTTTGATAGCAATTTATGGGGTGTGCATGGTGCGCTTCCAAAGAATCGCGCACAAAAAACATAAATAAAATAATGTATACTAAATCGTGATAACACAGTTTCGCCTATACATTTCGGTGTATACATTCACGAGGCCCTGTCTTTCTTTTTTTTTGTTTTCTGGCTGCGTGCTCTGATCTGCTGTAAAAAGTCCATCGTGATGGAACGTTTATAATCCCGAGACCTCAGTCGACAAGGATGCAAACGTCGAAGTTGACTAGAGACATTTTGAACATCAAACAGGAACAATGAACGAATAAACAGAAGCGACGGGAATCGAACCCGGGAGCGTCACATCACATATCAGAATGTCAACCATCTGAGCCGAACATGATTTCTACCAGATTCAACGTATTTTCGCTTCATCAGTATTCTTGATGGGTAACGACTGTTCGTTCTATCCTAATGGCTTAAATTATCCATATGATGAACATGTCCATAACATTTCAGGGCCATAACGTCCATGCTTGGAAGAAATGCGAAGAAACATACGAGGATGTACCAGACCCGATTTCAGATAATAAACATGTGGTTTTCGTGTCACCTGTGCTGTCTGAAAGTATTTGGAAATGGACTTTCGGTATTCATGACATGTGAAACTAAGTGTTTGAGGTGACTTAATGTACGTTGGGAATGTTGACCGCTTTTAGAAGTTTGAGGTCATGTGCGCATTGGTGGGCTCGGGTCCGAGGGGGTTTCTTTCTATCGCATACGGTCTTCAGAATATCTAGCCTACTTTCGACACGGTGCCTTACATTGCAATGGCATTTGATGAATAAAACAGTCTGTCAACTTTCACCCTTATGCGTATGTGACGCACCAGGTAGCCTAGAAACTACTAACCTAAAATTGAACCTATCAATTCAATCGCCTGAGCACATTCTAGGAATAGGATTGATTAACATGGTTATTCACAGTGAAGGAAATCTGATCAGTGGAATCAAATCATGAAATTAGATAAACCCACAACACATAATATGTTTACATTCAGTTATTTCAGTCATTCGACGCGACTTTGTTCAGAAATCTATTTATCGCTGATCTTAAATTGGGACCCGCCTACTTTGAAGGACCGTCATAATTTATTGTGATACGATCTGTGTGCCCAATTAAATTAAAATAATAATAATAGTAATTCATAAACTTTATATATTTCTTTTGCTACAGAAACATTATAAATAAAATCTGTTCGCCGGAAAATTCTTAGACGTCAATGCATGATAAGTCAAAAATTGCTTTCAGCGTGATAAGACTAACTACTAGTAACTGCTCACAAAGCAGTTTTTCTATAATTGTTTTCGTAAAATGTCTTCACGGTCGATATGGTAAAAATGTACGACAATTGTAAACCCCGTCCTGAGCTGCATTTTTTCATATAGCAGACAATAAGAGACTCTCCTTGAACTCTTCTAATGTTGGCCATAGAACGATCGGAATCCATTACTAGATGGTGTCGCAACCGCTAGATGGCCCCGCTCGCGAATCCACCAAGCGGTAAACATTGAAAAACACGTTTGGCATGTCAGCAGATAGGTTCCGTATATTCAGTGGCGCCACCCCATGTAATCAATATGGTAACTTTCAAAATGCCTGTGGCCTGCGCTCACAGACACCAGACAACAATGAAAATGCAAATAAGTTTAATCGAACCTCTAGCTTTACACGATACACAATTAAGGGATGTATTGAGTATTGATTATTAAAAGTGATGGTATTCCCGAATTGTTTCAAAATTAATTTTCGTTTTCGAGCGATGCACACTATCTGCAGTGGTGAACTTTATTGCCCATCGATGCCAATTTGTTGTGAGCTATTTTATGTAACTTTTAATTTTAAAAAATAAATTAAATAATGATATAAAGCCAAGACCAATTAAATGTAACACAACAAAAATTACCAAAAGTAATTCCAATTTTTTTAAGAAAATTTAATAACATTTTGACGATTATGCAGCGATTAGACATTTTTGAACTGTAGTAAATCTGGCAACATTTGCACCGATGACATGAGCTCCTAATTTAATGGATTCTAACGAGTTACTCAAAATAGAATAACCGACGACATCCGACACCTGAGCTTGATCACGGGACCATATGTCGCACCACATGTCAGTCTCTCAAACAACTGATATATGATGTTCATCATGTTCGTTATAAAAAAAACATTTAATGTTGGGGGTAGACTTTTGACTTCATAACCGAACAATAATGCTACCCGGATAAGATGTGGAAAATTTTATAATCGGTGCAGTCATTACAGACACAAAGTTTGTAAAAATTCGACCTGCACCTACCAAACATCATAACACGTTTAATTATCTATTTTTATCGGAGTCCGTGAGCTGCACTTCCGGTCGGTGGGTTATTTGCATAGGCAATGTTCATCTGGAAGATGGGAGGAAATCAGACCATGGTCATCCTTGGCAATAAGCTGACTTGAACAAGGCTGCGGTTTGGTACAATAAAGTGACGAGCAACTTCGAAGTTCCACGTAAATTGACCACGTCGTGACATCGAATTAAATGTGGAAATTAAAATGTCTAGAGTGCAGTAGTCATATTCGTAAACAATCCGTTCCGTCCGCCAATCGACACATATTTTTAAAACATATTGCCTAGATGCATAACGATAGCTGCCCCGCTAGCAGTTGCGAGAGAGCTGTGATCTCTCACGAAAACTAATTCGGTTTTTAGCTGCGAGATTAGTGCTAATTCGACAAATTCGTTAAACCTTATGCAGACAAATAATTACCTCAAGGGTACACAAATTAAAATGGAGATTGAAGGACACCAATCTAAAAACGGCGACAAGTTTCTCAATTCATAGATGTTTTTAATTTATGAAACTTATGATAGTTAAGTTTCGTATGTATTCGTTTATTTTTATAATCATAATAAAAATTATTACAAAGAATTAATTAATATATGTAATCGGGAATATACAACTTGTATATAAGTTAAACTATTAGTAAGCAGGTGGAATACATACTTCGCCGTGATCCGCCTTAGAAGATGAACGAAATTTTCGAAAGCTAGCTCGGGGCTGTACATTTTTCTTTTTTCGAACACGGCGAAGTCACCAGTAATCAACTGTTTTGTATGTATTCCACCTGTTTACTAATATTTGTGCTTATCTTATACAAGTTGTATGTTCCAGAATATTTTATATTATACAGTCTGTATTAATTAATTTTTTTGGAAGATTTTTTGATGTATTTATCAATACAGTATACGATACTTACGATACGATATCGTAAGTTTCATAAATTAAAAGCATCTGCGATTTGAGAAACTTGTCGCCGTTTTTAGATTGGTGTCCTTCAATCTCCACTTCATTTTGTGTATTACTACCACCAGGCGTCTCCACATCTCCCTTGAAACTCAAGAGTAGCTTCTCTAGATCTATCATTTCGCTGGAAGATACACATTTTTCCTTAACTGTATTGCTGTGGCAATGGGACTGGTATGCTGAAACGAGGTCGGACGTAACATTGTTAGCATAAGGAATTAGCTGCACCCATAGCAATGGCGAATGACGACACGCTAAGGCAAAGTCCAGGCCGTTCTACACATGCAAAACCTGTACTTATAATTACGTACCGGATTTTGATGTGCATGAAAAGTGACAGAAAAACAATCAGCTCAATTACAGATTTTACTTTTCTGCATGCGATTTTCATTTAGTGCGTTGTTTTGGTCAACCATTTTCGTGTTTCTTTCTCATTTTAGGGGTAGAACAAAAATGTTGCTCACTAAAAAAAATGAACAGAAATAATAGTAACAATACTTTTTGTAAAATATGTTGTCCATCAAAATGTAGAGATCATGATATTGTTGGAATCGTTATTTTCCACTGTTCGGTTTTGTTCGTAAATAACTACTTCCTTGTATTATCAAAACTCCCAGCAGCAAGATCAAGCTCAACCTTGATTATCTATAGGTCGTTTACAGAGAATATTTGAGGAATATTTTATTAGAGTAGTATTTCTTTTTAAAGTTCTTAAAATATACCTAGTAAAATATTACAGTCCTATCGTTATTTCTGTATTTATCACATACCATACAAAAAAGTATTTATGACCAAATTTGTTCCCGAAATATGTTGAGCATTAGATAAAAGTCTGGTCAATTTTTATTTAAATGCAGAATTCTAAGTTGCGAAACTGAGGCAGTAGCCTAAAAATTTCGGTCTTCCTCCCTCTCATTATCTCCGCTGGACTTCAATAATCGTTATGATAGGTGAGAGTCGCCATTAAAATCGTATACATGATGCATGCATGTACTTACTAAAGAAATTGAAAATGATTTACGAAATAGGTACGCTTTTTACGGTAACACTTTGTGCGAAGTTGGAAAATGCTGAGTAAAGTGTAGGATGTTAATCGCGCCAATTGCGAGTTGAAATCTCTAGAATTATTCACCTATTAAATATTGCAACCTATATATTTGTAATGCAATATTTTAAAAATAATTCGCAGACCATTGCTTTCACTTACGGAATATAATCTCTGATTATTTCTAAACAGTTTTTGATTCATAAACATTATCTACTAGACGAGGAGCATTGCTAACCATACTCAGTAATTGGCATTATTATTTCTTTGAAGGCCGCTCCGAAAAAACGAAATATTCTGAATATATTTCTTCAAGCCTGAAGACTACTAACGCTAAAACTGGATGGTTCTCTAGTACACACATAAGATTAGGAGTAATAATGGTTTGATTAAAATTATGGTGCATATTGAAGACTTTTTTCAATTTCGTTTTTCAGCAGTGTTCTGTTTATCGCGGCTTTACTGGTGCGATAAATACAGATGTAGTCAAAGTTTCTCTTTCTAATGATTATCACACTATTGTGTATACCAGAGAAGTCAGTGAATTGCCACCCCCGGTCACCTGAAAGCGTCAGCAGCGACGGCAAGTTCAGCCAAACCGCGATAGAGTGCGTGACCGGTCGAACGCATTCATAAAATTCTTCAACATTCGTTGGGCGTTGCGCGTTTGTATTTTGAATGTTCATTTATTTTAATGAAATTATATTTCCGTTCTTCTTATTAGCACAAATCGGTAGGCTAAATGATAATCAATATTTATTTTATATACGTCACGATTTATACAAATGCGTTTATCAAATGTCATGCGTGTTTGCTCAAAGCGTTGAGGTTAGTCAACCATGGAGCAAAATATTACAATAAACATAATAGGCACACAAATGAAACTTTTATAGAAGCGAAACCAGCGCTTTTTATACAATATGCAACAGTAACTCTTGATACAGTGACAATTTTACTATAAAATTTGAATTTTACACTGGCCCGGTTAAAAAAAACCACAATATTTATTCAAAATAATGTGAGTTGAATTCGCAAGGTTCCTCAAGTGTACAGATTCCATTGAGATTCGAGTAAGACCTAATTGTCAGAATTCGATTTAGTTTACCAACAAATGCATTATTTTGGAAATGTTTTGAATTCCTTCCAAAATTAATTGCACTAGAGCTTCACCTCATCATTGATCGTTCGTGAAGTGTTTGTTCTTTCTTCTTGGCGCTTCCTGACGTTCTTTATATGGCCGAAATGTTAGCGTTACTGTTGTCTGCTTCCCGTGACACAACCGACCTGCAAAATTAATGTAATAGTAATTTTCGTATCCGGTTCTTTCGCGTCACACGATTCAATCAATGAAGCGTCCTACGATGGCGTCAACGAATCATTCAGCGGCTTCGGAATGGGAATGTTGAATTCATTAGTTTTGTACAGTGAATCCTGCAGCTGTTCGAACTTTTGCTGGTAGAACAGCTCGGGATTGGTGTACATCTCTTGGCTGGGACGGTTGAGCAGGAACTGGGGCGAGTCGATCAGCTGCTGCAGGCTTGCCACCTCCTGCAACATGTTGCCGGGCAGAGCTACACTCGCGGTGGCGCCGCTGCCGTCGCCGGCAACGCTGCGGCCCTGCGGCTGTTCCAGGGGTGCGGCAGTATCACCAGGTGACACTGCAACACCCGACGCTGGCGGGGGCGAGGTTGCCCCCTGGGCACTGCGGCCTGAAGCCAGCAAGGTGAGCCCGGAGATCTGCGGCCCACCAATCATCTCGTAGCCCTGCGGTCCGGCACGGTAATAGGTCGTGTGCTGGATACCGTCAGCCCCCAGGAAGCTGAAACTACCCGCCACGTTGCCCTTGCCGTCACGGCTTTCGGACACCATGCTCCGTCCGTTGTTGTGGACGAAACGGTAGGTGTTGGGGAACTGCTGGGATGGCGCCGGAGATGGTTGCACAGCCGACGCTGCAGAAGCTGCCGCTGCCGCCGTAGGCTGTGGCGGTGCTGGAGGCTGTTGGGTGGGGGGCGCCACTAGAGGTGGTGCGGCAAGAGTGCTGGTAGATGGCGCTGTCGTGGTGCTGGCGGTGGGCAGGGCGGAAGTGACCGCGAACGTCGCCACGATCAGAATGGTGAGCTGCAATTAACCGACAGAACGAGACCAAAGATTGAAATTTACTCTCAATATATATATTACTTGTGACGGACGGGCTCTAAAAGTGCTGTTATTTTGTATTGTATTGCACTGCATGTGTGCTATTTTAGTAGACCAAGGGCAATACTGCACTGTGGTTTCGGCGGTCCCGGGTTCGGTTCCCGGCGCGGTCTCCCGAAAATTTCGATCCCGGGGTACTGGTCGTTCCCCTCACATAGTGCTTAAGTACCAAGATAAAAAAATAATAATAGTGGCACAACTACAAAAAGACACGTTTTGAAATAAATGCATGGTTTCAAGAAATGTACTTAAAAATCACCCGATATCATATAACATATATTAATTGAATATACAGTGCGAGTACTAAAAAAGGAACTGATTAAAATTCAAAATATGAAAACGTTCATCAAATGGATGAATGATGACAATAGCTTGCTCTTTCACCACATGACGTTATAATTGGAATTCTTGAGATCCAAAATGTCGCTCACTAAACAAGACCGAAACGCGATTTATTTTTAAGCGAAAAACGAAAAGAGCATTTCACACTTCTTATGTGATTTCCATTTTGTATCTCAAGAATTCAAATGACGACGTCACGGAGTTGCACGTGCTCGAGGTCAATTCAAAAAGGAAGGTATTGCCAACATGTATGCAAAAAATATCATTCAATTTCACAAAGATTTTCATATTTTAAATTTGAATTTGAATCAGTTCCTTTTTATGTCTGAATTTTTTAAACATTCGTTAATATTTTTTTTTAATATTCTTTTGACATGTATTTGAGATATGCCGCTATTGCAGCCCATGAGCGATTTTTATTTATTATTGTCGCGTGTACATGCGTGTATTTCAATGAAAAAATTGGGTTCTTTTTATATGCTTAAGTTAATTAATTATATTCGGTTGTACTTGCATACACGGGAAGGAGGAGATGCGATCGATATGTGACGAATAAAATACCCGAATCAATACCTCCGTTTTTAAGTGTCTGTGCGTTGTCATCAACGTTAGGTAAATACTTGTGATTGTTTCGTGATTGCCGATGGTGTCGATATGGTATATTCGTATATTCATTACAACCAAACAGAGCTCTTTTTAATAGATGGTATTGGCGACCGCAGCGCCACCATGCTTTCAAGTACGATAGCCTGCGGTCACATACACATATTAATTTTGCATGACACGTGCGCTGGTCCTGTTCTATTGATTCGGTATTTGGGCATAGATGATTTGGCAGAATTTAGAGATAATCAATTGTTCGATTCAAAAATAAAAAGTTTGCCCAAGCATGTTTTAGCGTAAACTACACTAGACCAAAAAATTAATTTACAATAAATTTAAGCACGATTACAAACCTTTTAATTAACGTCGCTCATCCTCCCCCCTCCCACCCAATTGTTATAAGAGTAGCCTACGTGTCTTAATTGTTAATGGCGGGTACAAAATAATCACTTACCACTTTTGGCATCATTTTGTCAGTGTCAGTCGAAAATGGAAAGCCGACCCACGATCACCTGTACAGACACAGGTACCTGCCCACGGTTGAAGAAAAATTTAATGTTTCGTTGTCGTTCTGTTTCAGAGTGACCATGAAATCTGCGGTTACGTCATTTAATTCGGTGATTTCTTTGACTTTCACGGGAGAGTCAAGGTTTTTTGCGTCTCTGATCGCAGTGCAATTGGGGTTTAGTTCTCAACCCAACTCGAGTTGAAAAAGGCAACAAATTGGTGACCATTGTGTTTGTGTGTACCGGCACCACCCCAACCACAAGACATACAAGAAAGACATGTGCGTCATTTTGAAGTACCAACTACACAGCCATTAAACCATTAGCTCGAGAATTGAAGCCCAGTTGGTCATTCATGGCAATCGCGCTCAGACATCTGTGCTACCGAGTTAGATTTTACTTCCTCAAGGTTTTAGCTTCATCGAACCATGCGTGACGTTGTTTGTTCTATATTAAGTATGGAAGTTTGATTAATTCAAAATTTAAAACACAATTGGTATAATTTCCCCATTTCAAAATTTATTTCAACTGTACAAATACAACAAGAATTACTTTTGAAACAGTGAGCTTGTAGCTTTGAAAAGCTCCAAAAATGTTTTTATGTTGTTGTTGTACAGTATACGAATACGAATAGACTGATAAACTATTTTTAACTTCATATTTTAACTTCTAGCTAGTCGTCTTTTTTTCGTCCGGTGCTGTCCCGGAGACAACCTCTATTTCATTATGAATTTATTATGAACATTTTATTTTATTCTAGCTAGTTATTTAAGTATATCTTAGCGCAATTTACCAAGTTGCCAGTTGCCAACAGTAATTTTAGATTCACCAAATGCATTTATTCTAAACTTGAAATAGCTTTCGTACGGGACACTCAACCTTCACACAATCATTGGTTTGAAACCCCATTATCAATAGTTTGTCATTGGATATATTCATAACTGGTGTTTTTGTGGGGTGTGTGAAATTGTACAGAATAAAATTTTATCAGAAATCAGTCACACAACGACAAATGGGCTCAACGCGATAATGTGGTATTTTTTAAAACAAACGGTCAAGGAACAAAATTGTCCAGGAATGTTATTAGACCGTACATGTTTTGTCACTCCCAAAAAAATCATCTAGTAAAACCCTGTGACTAGTCAAAATATCTCGTATTCTCGACAGGCGTTTATAATATATATATGCGTCGCCCAACAGCAGGATACAGACACGAGAACACGATTGGAAAAAGAAAAACCTGGGGTTTCCCCAAAAACATAATAGACACATACCTTATGAGTTCTTTAGCGAGTTAATCATTTGTTCGTTCCGCGCCCGTCTCCATTAAAAGTGACCATACATGAGACCCCCGTTTTACTTTTGCCAAACCAACTTGGCTAATTAAAATTTAATGGAGGCGCTTTCCTGCTCCAAATGGAAAATCGTTCGGACGTAGGTAAAGAGTGAGAGAGAGAGACCATGGGCGCGAGCGCAAAATCTACTGCCCAGAGCTCTTCAAGTGACTCGTCAAGGTGGCCGAGAGTGGACGAGCGCGCGTTCTCGTGCGTGGTGCCTGTCGGCCTTGCTGCCATTTGGTGGACCAGAAAAACAATTTTATCGATTCAAGGACAATAGATTAGGGTTGGACGACGCTTGCGCCTATAAAACGCAAAATTAGTCGAGAAATATGAAGTGAGATATCGTCGGATTCGGCTGCTGACCGCTGCTCTGCAAGCAAACTATTTTTTCGTGCGTCATACGATTACAAATATGACGGCAATTGAGCGCGCACCTCAGTATATCGTATCCGTTAAAGACAAACGATACACCTATTGACACGTTTTCAAAAACGCTTTTGACCATGCCCAATCATTTCAGCAAATACCATATGTTTCTACGAGAAAAGATAGGTGTAGGTTAATTAGAGCGCTCTGCTTGATCACTGGAAAAATATGCCAATAGTCGAGATGCGTTCGGGAGCCTAAAATTCGGTCAAAGGTTCGATCGAAGATCCCGAGATCTGTCCGATAGTCAAAGTTCCGTGGAAGATCCCAAAATCCGACTACGCATTTAATTAGATACATGTGTATGTGTCCATAAATATCATCTTTTTGTCGGCCACCAATTCAATTCAAACTTTAAGCCACTCGATGGATCGAATCGATTGGAGCCAACCCCTAATCAACTAAACCAAATTTAAACCATTTTTGAATTAAATACGAAAAAAATAGAGACCGAATATTTATTCGTATAGTGTACATGAATATGTGCATGTAAAAGGATAATTGATCTGCTTATTTGAATGACATTTGATCGTGTTTCGCTGATCGAATACGACTTAATGATCGATCTTTATTAAGAGTTCAAATATCTCCCCGAAAAAATTAATCAGACATCAATCCACAGTCAGGCATCATGACCGAAATTTTACCCAAAGGAGGCATTAATCTTTTTCTTCTAGTCACATTCCACAGCGGTTGGTATACGTTGGTGTGGAAGTAATAGTTTTCTTTTCTCGTGTGAGCTTGTCCACGCTATTTCTCCAAATAATTGATTCTGCGCCTTACACCGAAGAAAACCCCGAAGATGTTGCGGAAAGACACGCGTGCAGGAATAATCGGAGCGCGAAGAATGCAAATGTGCGCGGTTAATTTGGGAAGCGAAAAAGAGAGAGGAAAAACAAGGTTCTTCGGCGAAGTGAAACTGTTGTGGATAACTTTGACCTACATTCGGCAGATGTGACGAACATGCTGTCCGCCCTTGCCGCCAGCCAAAATAAAAAATGTTTAAGTTTCCGTTTGTCCCGCAACAAGCGAATATTAAGGTGTGCGCAGAGTTCCGACGTAAAACACAAAAGTCCTTCATGTTTCTTTTTTGTAACAATGTTTCTATAAAAAGTCACGGTTTTATTTGTTTATGTGAATGTCTGCTGCCTGTTGAAAGTAATGTGTTATTTATTATTCCAAAAATAGGTGTAACGTCGCAAGAACATCGACAATGATAGTCAAATTATTTGTAATTACATACATGTTCAATCAATATTCAGGAAGTAATTGTACGTCTCGTCGTAGCCCAGTCGGTATTGCCACTGGCTGTGGCTCGTCGGTCCTGGGTTCGATTCCCGGCGCGGGCTCTCAAATGATTCGATCCCGGGGTACTTGAGGTGCCCCTCGCATAGTTACTGAGCACCATGAGGGGTACAAAACGCCTGTAGTGCGGTGGACTACAGTTGATAAAAAAAATATATAAATGATTATTCTGATTAATCAGCTCAATTAGTTTATTAATATTGTATTTAACCCTTTCGCCGGCGAGTTTTTTTGCTGCAAGTGCAATGGCACCGGCGAGTTTTTTTTTGAAAAGGCCGTTTTT
>JAQGBY010007288.1:0-11948 GCA_034698785.1 Mycogona germanica | reverse complement strand
ACTTCAATTATTTTTTCGTCCTTTCCTTTTGCTCTAGTGGATAGATAGAGTGGTTGTCTAAGAACAGAGGGTTCGAACCCAAATTGGTTAACCCATCGAGCATTTAAAATACCGTAAAGTCGCGCTGATAGGGCGCACACCCACATTCGGCGCACGCGCCCTATCTTCCATTTTTAATTTCTTTTCATCCCAGATACGGCGCCCTCCTCAGATACAGCGCTAATCGCTCCACGCGCACTATCTGCTCAATCCATTTCTCTTTTCTTTCCTTTACCCTCCATCCCAACTATTCGAATAAAACCAGTCACAGCACAAACCAAACAATTCATTAAAACATTTGGCATTAAAATTCTTCCTATCCTTCCTCCTTCCAGTTTAAAACTCCATGCGCCCATTCCGTCCACCCAGTAGGCCGATCAGAAGGGACTTGTCTTTCCCATTCTCTAACCAATTAACACAACACAATAAATACATAACACTAAACAACACCTGAAACAAACAGCAATAATGATCAAGTATTAAATAATTAAAATAAAATAAATAAACTAAATAATAAAAAAATATTAAAAAAAAAAATTGCTGTAACAGTTCCTCAGAGTTCATAGTGACATTGTTTAGTGTTAAGTCACAACATCAAGACATGCGTTTTTGTCCATTCTCTTTCCTTCAAATTCACCTTTTCTCCCCCCTCCAAGTTTTGCACCACTTTTTTTTTTTTTTTTTTTTTTTAATTCAACCAGTTTTCTTTCCCTGAATGAACAAATATACATATTTGAACACTGGCGAGCTCTGATCGACGGACGAGCTGCGGCGATTGTAGCACACTCCCGCGCACATTATTCCAGCTTCTCTAAGTACTGGTTCTGCCGGCAGAGTTCTTCTCCAGCAATGGTGATCACCAGTTCCGGCAATAGGAAGGCGCATAGGCCACTGGTACCACTGGTAGTGGCCACTGATGGTGACCATTGGTAGCGGCCGCTGATGGTGGTGACCACTGGTGGTGGCCACTGATGGTGACCACTGGTAGTGGCCGCAGAAGGTGGTGACCACTGGTGGTGTTCGCTGATGGTGGTGTCCACTATTAGTGGCCGCTGATGGTGGTGACCATTGGTGGTGGCCGCTGATGGTGGTGGCCACTGGTGGTGGTGGTGGCTGCTGAGGGTGGTGGGGACCACTGGTGGTGGTGACCACTGGTGGTGGTGACCACTGCTGGTGGTGTTCGCTGATGGTGGTGTCCACTGTCAGTGGCCGCTGATGGTGGTGACCATTGGTGGTGGTGACCATTGGTGGTGGTGACCACTGGTGGTGGCCGCTGGAGGTGGTGGCCACTGATGGTGGTGACCATTGGTGGTGGCCGCTGATGGTGGTGACCACTGGTGGTGGCCGCTGGTGGTGGTGGCCGCTGAGAGTGGTGACCACTGGTGGTGGCCATTGATGGTGACCATTGGTAGTGGCCGCTGAAGCTGGTGACCACTGGTGGTGGTCACTGATGTTGGTGGCCACTGGTAGTGGCCGCTGATGGTGGTGACCACTGGTGGTGGTCACTGATGTTGGTGGCCACTGGTAGTGGCCACTGATGGTGGGGGCCACTGATGGTGGTGACCACTGGTGGTGGTCGCTGCTGATGGTGGTGGCCGCTGATTGTGGTGATAACTGGTGGTGGTGGCCACTGGTAGTGGCCGCTGATAGTGGTTGCCTCTGAAGGTGGTGACCACTAGTGATGGCCATTGATGGTGGTGGCCTCTGAAGGTGGTGACCACTGGTGGTGGCCGCTGGTGGTGGTGGCCGCTGAGAGTGGTGACCACTGGTGGTGGCCATTGATGGTGACCATTGGTAGTGGCCGCTGAAGCTGGTGACCACTGGTGGTGGTCACTGATGTTGGTGGCCACTGGTAGTGGCCGCTGATGGTGGTGACCACTGGTGGTGGTCACTGATGTTGGTGGCCACTGGTAGTGGCCACTGATGGTGGGGGCCACTGATGGTGGTGACCACTGGTGGTGGTCGCTGCTGATGGTGGTGGCCGCTGATTGTGGTGATAACTGGTGGTGGTGGCCACTGGTAGTGGCCGCTGATAGTGGTTGCCTCTGAAGGTGGTGACCACTAGTGATGGCCATTGATGGTGGTGGCCTCTGAAGGTGGTGGCCACTGGTGATGGCCTCTGATGGTGATTTGGTGGATCCGGAAGTGGGGAGATTCAATGCAGTCCCCACCGAGCTGACCTTGATCGACCTCCTCTCCCTTCTCATCTCCAGCTACACCTGCTTTCCTGCTTTTTATGCTGCTTCTTTTAAACTCCCTGACACAAAGAAAATGCCGAGGAGAATCGACGCGGACCATACTGTGGAAATGGACGAATGATCCTGATCGATCTTGGCTTCCTCAATCCTCACTTTTCCCATTACATTTGGGTCATCAATCCACCCGGAAATAAGTTCCATTTAGAACAGATCACTGTTGGAGTTGGCAGGCTGGTACCCCAAACAAACAGCAACCCAATCCACTCCAGTTCTCAAAAAAAAAAAAAACTCAGCCCTTTGGTTGACCTTGGTTCGCCCGTTCCATTCGGTACTTTTTTAAAACCTACTCGTGAGTCCGCTTCAATCTTTTTTTCCATCATAATGGCGCTGATGAAGTCCGCACCAACTGCCTAACAAAGGTCTGATACGGTGTACTCTCTGCACAATATTTTGAAGATTAAGGCACCGCTCGTCACAGCCGTCGCCGCATTTCAGTTAATCCATTACGGCGCAGTTTCACCGTTTACACAATTTGCACTTTTGACTAAGGTATTGACGTAAAATTGCATCCAGAAACGGCGCGGAGACTGCCGAAAAAAAAAAAAAAAATGTCGATGCATATCTCCTTTGTCCCGGCCAGAATGCTGCAAAACCTCTTGGCAGACGCGGCGCACAAATTCGCCGAAAATTCAGTTTGAGGCGACGCCGAAAAACTTTCCTCCAGACTCGGCGCACGGCCAGAAAAGGCGCCCGGTCAAAAAGCAGGCGATTCGCATCAGTTACGGCGCGCCGTTTCCGCGCGACTTTACGGTACTTTGTGGTATTTAAAGGACTTTGAGGCGGTGCGCTGATAGGTCTCTCTGCCACAAAGAAAAACACAACAAAAATTAATCAACCTACTTAGATCCTTTTTTTAATTTTTCAGAATAGTTTTATGGATTACATTGTGACGCAAGAAGCAACCCGAATTATAAACTATTAAAACGTCTTCGCAACCTGAATTCGCTGAATTGGAATCTGCTTTAAGGAGACTCTGTATTGGCATTTCTGTTCATACATTGCTACCCCGAATCGTTCGTGTTATTTTCCGCAAAATATTCCACATTCCGACTCTTCGTCCACCAAATATTCCAACATAGGCGGATAGGTAAGAATCCGAATAAACAGTTCTATTATTTGGAAGGTTCCACTTTTTGTTTGGTTGTGCAAGGTTAAATTTTTATTTTCGGTGTATTTCGAGCAATCGATTTCTGTTTCTATTACTCGGTTTCGCTCTACGTATCACGAGTCGGTTGTTCGGGGAAAGTATCGTCTCCGATGCAACATCAAACCTGCTGTCTTCCGTGGACCATTCACTCATATGCCCAGTCACGCTCACTCGATTGGTGGATGAGAAACCGAATAATACGCGCAATCTGCGACTCTGAACCAATCTCACATCAGTTTTTAATTTTTCGAGAACCATAAGATCATTCTGAATTCCATTTAGAGGCGCTCGATCGCAATTCGCCTAAACATTCCCCTCTTGAAAAGTGCATTTTCAATATCAAACACAATAAATAGGTCGCAAAGAATTAATTCACGATGCGCTTACGAGCGTCTTGGATTGCAGTGCGAATAAAACTGGTGTCTGAGGAGTGCTAAAAGCCAATCCAGGTTCATCTCAGTCCACCACCTAGCCAGGCAACGTGGGCGTGTTGTCAAAAAACAGTCCCTCCGGCGTTCACTTCATCTCTGTCAACGGCAGACGAACAAACCGCTGTGGACCACTCCAGCCGACCAAAAGGTTCTCTAGCTAGAAGTGTCTGCAGGGTTCTGTGCGGTTGCTATGACGGATGCAGGCGACAGGTTGCCTCTTCTGCATCCCGGCAGATGAAAAGCAGGTTCGAGAAATCGGGGTCGGAGGGCTTGGAGCGAGTTCAAATGACAAAAACAAATGGCCTATTATCGAACGCCAAGTAGAATTATCCCTCGCACGGTCCTTCCCTTCTTCTACGTCACTTGGGCTTAGCAAATAAATTTGAAAAGCCGCAACTGTTTGGTTGCACGTAGAGCAGCTGAATCGAGAATCTGCGATCAGACTTGGTTATCATCCGAATCAGCACCCGGACGGACCTCGGAATAGCGTACAAACCAGCACCTATGTTAACCCCCGAGTTGAGAATTTTTTGCTAAATATAAGGACCCTCGAACAAATACATATCGAACAGGAAAAGTAAACAGAAGTTTTCCAATATTTGCGCATCTTCACAATAGAAGAACGTCGTTCATAAAACGAAGGCGCTCTAAAGATGGTCGAGTATTTTTTTAGAACGATGTCAAATTTATACTGTATGTGGCTGACTCCTGGAAAATTCAATTCGTTGCGATCTGAATATTATTGTTACCAATGTGTGGCTCCATATTTTAGGAAACGATACGAAAAAGAACATCTGAACGACTTTCGCTTCTGACATTCTGCGTTAAAAAAAATTGATTTTGCAATTGCGTCGCATAGAAGTAACACAGCAGGTCGACTGTCACGATAGAACACACACTGTAGAGCCCAAAGAGAAAGTTTTCGATGAACTTGGCAATCGACCTGAGCGCGGAGTGGATGGAAATCCCCTCTATACGACAAGGCGTCTATACGCTTCCTGCCGCGCCAGTACCACATCCGGTTGCGCGTTATGCCAACGTCCGCTTTTCTGCGAGTTCGAAGGGTCGACATGCAGATCTCGCTCTCTCTCTCTTTCACTAACCGACAAAGACACACGACTTAATGAGCGACCAGATGATCAAATCTGGGAAAGTAGCATGGATTTCCGGCCCAGTGCTCTATCATCCAGACGTCCTAACTAAATCCCTCACTGTTTAAACGTCTCTGTAGGATCTCTCATCTCTGTGATCCTGTAAAAATACCGATTTGATAGTAATTTAAATCTAAGTGACCCCGGCAACTTTCACTAACCGTAATTTTCATCAACATCAATGTTGATATCGTGATTTTCATTAGTGTCATTAGCAAGCTGTAGTAAAGGCGGTGTCCCTAGAGTCCAGACGCCGCGGACACCCAGCAATACGCGCACATGACCGTACAGGCACTTGCCGGCACGGACATTTGCAGTGGCGCCAGACACGAGCGACAATGCCAGATAAAGGTTTTTGGAAAACAGAAATAAAGGAAGAGAAGTGGGGGCAGAATATATCTGCGAGGGCAAACGGAAGCGACTAGAAAAATGGAAAGGAAGTCTGACGAAGAAGACAAGAGGAGAAAATGGGAGAGAACGATAAGAGGTGCTCGTTCCGAGAGAATGGGCCAACCCATCACGGCAAACATTCCAAGATAACCGCACTCTACTGTATTATGGAGCCAGCCATGCCTAGCCTCCCGTGGCTTGTCAGAATGCTCGCAGCAAAGTTGGCCAAACTATATAACGTACAGCGTCACGCAAAATAGGCACGTATTAGGTTTCAAAACTGCTGCCGGTTAACGGTCTATTCATGAACAAATGTTATTGTACAGTCTTATCAAACAGTACGTATTATTGTGCAACAACTAAATCATATGCCGTGTACAATTCATAATATTGTGCAACCGGTTTGCACAACCGGGCAATCAAAAAGCCTCCATGAAAAACTTCAAAAGGCATAATGGAGTCTCAACAACTAAATTATTGATATGTTATTATTAGTAAACTAATAATCGTAATCGTAATCGTAATCGTAATCGTAAATCTTTATATTATTAGTTTACTAATAATAACATATCAATCATTATATTCCTGGCGTTATATTTCTCTTAATATAACTAAGAAGCGGTTATATTTTATATTTTTAATTTATACAACTAAATTAATTTACCAGAATGAGCGGCAACTTCTCTGGAGTCCGAAAAAATTGCAGTAAAAGGTTTATGCTTGTGTATACAGTATTTCAATGAATACAGCATACCCTGTATTCGGAAGAAATTATTCCAAGAAAGGTTTATTCCAAAAATGGTTTCCATGAAAGACCTACTCTGTATATAGACATGGAAGTATTTCAAATTGAATTGATAAGTCAGAAATATTCGAATGGCATCAACTAATCAAATACAAATTGTGTAAACCCGTTTGCCTACTACACATCGGTACAGTAGTTATCCAAAAATACTGTATATAATATTGTTTTCGTAAACACGTACATGTCGAGAAGGCATTCGGTAGAAATTTGGCGTTCGCCGAAAGAGACGTACTGCCGGCATTACACGGCAAACACATTAGACATCCATTTTTATATACGATGTATCTTGGAAGATTATATCCAAAGAATAGCTGGGAGAATATGAACACGAAGAGTAAGTCTGCACAGATCAGACCGGAAATTTAGGTCTTCACCTATTGTATTTTTTTTAAAATAATAGTCGCGAATAACTTCGATGAAGTAAATTACAAAATGCAGTAATTTTTTTTTTGGAAGCGCCGACCTTTTTTAGGCTGTTTGATAAGGACTTCAAAATTTTTGTTTGATAAGGATAAAAAAAAACAAAAAAAAAATTGTGGGCGAACAGACATTTTACTCGGAACTTCAAATCGAGTTTGACGTTATTTTTCGGAAACATGAAGATTCTAGATCTAGCTCGCAGTCGAATTTGCATTTTTTTTTAGATTCTTACGACGCGCGTTGGATGGGAGTCGGGGAAAGAAGGAGCGCGGTTGACTGGGAAGGAAAGAATACTTATGCTATTTACGCATATCGAGACAATGTTGGACGCCCTTATTATTCATTTGTACATGTATATTAAAAATCTGGCATACCATTTTGGTAACCGGTTACGGGAGATACGATAAAAAGTAAGTGAAACATAATTATAGTACATTTGGCCACAGGTTCGATTCCCAACTCGCGCTTTTGCCTATTCGATCACGAATTGCTGGCAAAAATGTGCCATCCTCGAATAGTGCTGAAGTGACTAGAACTACGGATTCGCCTGTAGTGCTTATCACTACAGAATATCTTATAGTGTTGTTATTCATTTGAACTAAAAAGGGGGGGAAACCTACATAAACGTATCTGTTTGCTATTTGGGTATCGATTCTAAAATAACGGTATCAGCCAGAAACGGTTCACGAGAAAATCGATACAGGTTCCATCGGTTGATATGTGGTTACGGTGTATCCCCCTAACGGAGAACCGGAATCACGGTAATCCGCACTCATTTAATTACAGTTACGGTCGCGACGAATCCCCAGATTGGCAGTGAGGTCGCATGCGCGCCACATCACGCTCGACGACGGCTCCAAAACGGTATTTCGAGGAAACGGTGATCAGAAGAAAACCGGTGAGAACACAAAGAGGATGAACAAAGCGACACTTTGCGTTAAACATAAAACGCAAGTCTAGGTGTGAATGCTAAAAAAAATTGTATTCCCCGTGAGCCTCAATTGCGCAATCTTAGCCAGCGTTGGATTACCCACCGCACTCTTTGCATTGTAAATGAAATGATTACCGTGTATAATGCAATTTCTCTCGGAGATCTCGTCTCTCACCCTCCTCCTCCTCCTCCTCTCAGTTAATACCTATTTCCATGAAGCGGAGTTGCGCCATATTGTTTAGAAAAATGGCCAACTCAATGGAATAAAGACGTAAAAGGCTTCAACGTGCAAACGACACTTAGCCGTCACGCCGGCTCTATTACCACTGGTGCAACCATTCGGTGTGGCCAATCTAAAGACTCAATTAATGAAATTGGGCTATTTAATTTTAATATTTTCCATGTGGAAGAAAGCTACTTCATTAACGTACGCGTTCGAGTGGGAGAAAAATGACAAAACAATAGGGGAGTCCGTAGAGACGCGAATTTCACAAAATGGACGATTACGGTTCAAACGGCCGATGTGACTTTTAGCTAAGCAGTTTAGCTGAACCAACATTGAGCGATGGGCGGGGCTCCTTCACCCAGCCCCGTTAAGTTCCCGAGTGTGCCACGTCGCCCCCTTCACACGCGTTAATACCAAACGGCACCTTCCACCGCGCAGCCGTCACATTTGCATAATAATAATCATAATAAGAATAAACACACGGTAACGACGTCGAAGATTATCCTCGATCAGCATCTAGACGGGGGCGGGGTGGCTCGAGCGCAATCAGACACCCCCGCAGAGGGACGAGCGCGCCTGCTTCTGCAGGGAACGGTGGCATCAATTCCCTCCAGCTCCCCCTGGATCGTGTGTCTCCATCGATCGACCGGCCACACGTCAGAGGCGTATTTTCTGGGGGGGGGGAGGAACACACATTGAAACCACGACTACTGAACACACTTCCTTCAGTAAGTCGTATTACGAGAGAGTTAATCTAAGTCTCTTTGCATATATGTGTATATGATATATGCTTATAGCCCAACTTGTCCGATTGCACCTGGTCAGGACGAAGTTGTTCCCTTTTTTTGTGGGTCATTCACATATGGTGTATCCACAAAAAAAAGTAAATACGAGACGCATTCGGCAGAAATAAAACTTTCCGGTTTGCTCAGTTGCAATAGTTTAAATCCTATATTATAAAACTAAGAATTGGATTTTGGTGTACGGAGCAAAATTTCAGAACGACTCAATGAAATCGCATAAAAATGAACATACCGTAAGTACACCATCATAATTCGCTAGCGACGGATCTCAATTTTCAATAAGACATAATAAAAAAAGCGTAACAAAATTTTGGCTAACCTCCCTTTGGCTTCAAACTTAAAATAAACGTAAAATAGCCGGTAAATGTAAACAATTAATATTTTATTTCATTGGTGGTTACTGTAAACCCAGGCAAAGCCGGGCACCCTTCTTGTATATAATAAACACTACTCAAATGGAGTAGGTTGGCTAGAGACGGCTGTGCCGCGATCTTGACTTAGTAATGTCTAGGCTGGTGGAACCCATTATTCAAAAATAGAAAAAAGAATTTTTTTAATGAAAATGCAGCAGCAGTTAGAATTGCTGCAATCGGAAAATATGTAATCCAAAATTTTGAATTGTATGAAAATAAGCGTATTTCGTTTCAACAACTGATCGCAAGCTATATTTAAGTAGGGGCTTGTGAATTTGCGCTATCTCAAAAACTGCATCACCATGAAGAGCATCGTCTATACACTTGGTAATTGTCTGTCACTCGAGTGCCATTAGAAAACCGTAAAAATAAAAACCCCGTACCGGTAAAGTGCCAAACACAAACGCACAATGGTTCCCCCCACCCACTGAACCATCACCAATTATCCCCACAAAAAAATAAAGGCTGCCTCGGCGAAACAGGGTAGAAGAATAGGGGATGATGTGTCGGTTTGCCCGCTAGTGCCGTGTTGTCGCCTTTCGGGATTAGGCGATCGTCATGGGATATGATTCAACCTTACATGAATCGTTTTTAAAAGTTTGGAGATCAAATACATTGGAAAACAGTCCGATGAAAAATAAATTTTCGTTTCGAAATTACTTTGCCCTCAATAATTTCAGAAACCTCAAGCGCTGCTGTTATTGAATCGGATTTTACGGAAGCTAGGCCATCGGCTTTTGCTGGGCTGCAAGATAGTAGAAATCAGTTTGGATGAAAGGTCATTTCCGTTTATCCAGGCCAGTTCAGTTTCCGATTATTAAGATCACTAGCATACAAAGGTCTTATCGGCTTATCCCGACCAGTCCAGCTTCCGCTTATAAAGAGATATCCCTTGCCGCTATCGTTTAAACTTCCGCCATGCAAAACAGTAAATATTTTGCATACAATGATTCTTTGAAATAAATTTTCTAATAGCCTTAGTCGGAACGTTCGCCTCATGCAACCCCCTGTGGTCGGATATCCAATACGGCCGCCTGATCCCTGAATGCGAGATGAACACCCACCACACTAGCCATCCCCCTATCGGCCACAATTGCCTCCGCCGAGAGTCTCTCTTTATATCCGGCCGGACGTGTTAATCGAAATTGAGGGGGAGTTGGGAGTGGGGCAGGAGAAGACTGAGGCAACCCCAACTTGCCCCGCCAACCCCAACTCTTCGACCCCCCAAGACAAACATCAAACAAAAACATCAAATTTTACGAGCAGGCCATAAACTCGGCCGCCCATCTTATTCTGGTCGGGCGGTCACGCCGTCGTCCCCTTCTCCTCCTTCCACTCTTACCTCCTCCTCCATCCCAGCTCCCACCCCCAACTCCAACCGTGTCGTGATCACGTATCGGCGCCGGCGTAAACATACAGTTCTCCATCATCGTGTACAATATCCTTCTTGAGACCTAAAACTTAACAAGGCTCGAACTAAAGAAGTGAGGGGAGACCAATTTTTCCAGGTGACCATTTTCTCAATTCTAAATTCCCCAAAAATGTGGACTAAACTAATTCACGTCCTACTACACCTTCTCTAATCGTGTAGATAATACCAAGTAGTTTAATAATCAATTACTAAATTATTTCAAGAAAGTAGCTCGCATCAAGTCCTCGGATTGCAGAAGGGAAGAAGGGATTTGCCAACAGTGGAGCCACGGGTAGCAACTACTGTTGGCAATCACACAATACTGAGAAGCAATGCGGGTTAGCCGATCTTCGTATCATCAAGGGCAGCCAATGAGAGTAACCAATGTGCTTGATACCCTCTTTCTGCCCTCTCTCTGGAGGCTCTTTTAAAATCAGTTGATTCGTTGTATCTAAGTTAGATGAATAACCGAATGACAATCCAAATATTTTTTTATCATCGCCTCTTCAGCGGATTCAGAGCTGCCATCAGTGAATTAACATTTGACCCCACTACAGGTGGCAAATGCAACATGACACCACCTGAGAAATGACGCTAATTTTAAATGACGCACCACCTAGTGATCGAGCTGAAAATTTGATTATTATTCTCGAGAACTAATTTTTCGAGCGTCATTTCCGATATACCCAGAACGCGAACAAACTTTTGTTCGATCTCGAAAGAAATTAAAAATAAAAAACGGCAAACTTTTTCGAAACAGCGCGTGTTTACACAAAAATCCGAGCCCTAAAGATATTTTCTCGTCTAATCAAAAGCAAATAAAATGAAAGGAAAGAAAAAAAATCCCACTCCCTTCGGTAGAACCCGTATTTCGTATCGGAACGTAGAAGTGGCGCCGCCAGGCGGATGCGGCGAGTTGGTGGAGACAGAAACGCCCCGAGAAAATTTTCCCTCCGTAATCTAATTCGTTAGTCGGCGACGACAACGTGCCGTGAAACCGTGTTTATCGTGAAACTTGGGTAACAAATGGGATGTTTTCCCACCAAATTCGTCGAGAGATTCCAAATTCGACGCCTTTTAGGAGGGGCGAACAATTCGGGGGGCCTGGGGATTGAGAACGCGGTAAAGATGGGCGATAGCCCTTATCTATCGATAATGTCGCCAGCCTTTGACTATCGATAGTCAACAAGTTAGTTTGCAAAGAACACGAATTCAATAACATGAAAAGGTTATCCATCTCCATGAACATTCCAAGTATAATGTATTCTGAGCAAACACTGAAAAAAATTAACGCAGGCAGCGACAAATAAACGTCGTAAATATATAATAATAAAATATTTATAATTTTTTTTTTATTTTTATTTATTTTTTTATTTTTTTATTTTTTTATTCAACATAAATTCATAAATTTGTATTGTATTGAATTCGTAAATTCATAATAAATTTATAATGAAATAGGGGTTGTCTCCGGGACAGCACCGGTCGAAAAAAGACGACCAGAGTCGGCGAGAAACTCTCAAATA
>JAQGBY010007287.1:0-11950 GCA_034698785.1 Mycogona germanica | reverse complement strand
TTATGCGATTTCATTGAGCCGTTCGGCAAATAATCTCCGAACACGAAAATCGAAATCTCTGTTTTATAATATAGGATATCCCATAATCCACTGTAGATATTGCGGTGGATAAATTTACCTCCTTCAAGATATCTTTCAGTTTAGTCAGTTATGATTATTCATAAAACAAATATCTAGATGATAGTGAAATTCCCAGTCTACTCGAAATTTGTCGTTGTAATTAATGAGTGTGATTATAGTCGATTTTCTTTTTTTTTTAAACACGCATCGCTGACAACAGTGATGAACTTGTGTTAAATCAGAAAGATCAACCAGTTCATCAATCGTCAATGTTGTCAGTGACACGCACCCCCCCTTCAATCCAGATCGAAATTATGCAGTGCTGCCGTGCCCCCTAACGAAATGGAAGTTGAATATTCATGCGCAGAGCAATGACATAAATGTTGAAGGAGTAGTCTGGGAATGAAACTTGGCTACTGAGTGTGTGTGTGTGTGTGCCCCCCAACCTTTTCCCAGTTTCCCTCGCCCGGGATTATTTATGAATGAGATGGTGCTTCATCAATAGGGTGACCAGCCCGTTTGGAAATCTGTAGGTCATTCCACGTTGGGGGGCCAATGAAAATTTCATTTTGGTGGGGCCTAACACAGCGATCGACACATCTAACAAATTTAAAAATAAATATAAAAGTGGAAATAATGAAGGCAGATCAATCAAAACAAATTTGAAGCAAATTAGGTTTCCTACGCTTGGTCACTTGGTTCACATTAGATTATTGTATTTTGATGGTTGGAAATGAATAAATATGTCATTGACGCTTCCCATTACCACTAGGATTTTCACCCAGGTCCAACGTCTTTTCAGTATCTGGTACGTCATTTTTTTTCGCCATCCGACATGGGAACTTGTGGGGAGAGGGAGGTCACCCTTAAATTCAAGGTTTCCATTGCTTATTTACGATTGTCGACCCGTCCAGGCCACTCAAAATGTACTCGAGAAAAGGCGGGCCGCGTCCGGCGATCGAATCCCATCGTTGGTCGGTCTCGTGGCAACCACACCGGCTGCAGTAGCCGATAGTAGGACGCGCCCCCGTCTCTTCGCTGGCGTTTTTGGTAAACTTCCGGCCTTGGCCTTTAAGCGTGTGCATCTCTTTCTCTGGCACGGGACGCTTTGGAGCTTGTATTTGATGCTGCGTGTAAAAAAGGAAATTTCTACAGTGGTCCGATTGATCAAAACCGAACAAAATTAAGTTTTCGATGCAAATAAAATTGAGCTAAACTGTCAAATTTTAGTAATCTGGCAAAATTACTAATACCAACGTTGACACAATTTAAAAACAAGTGTTAATTTTAATGCAAAGAGGTTTATTCATTATGTTTTATTTGTTTAATCCCCCTTTCGTTAGCGAAATTCAATTATTTAATTTATTTCCCAGTGTATTTTTAAAGTCAATTTCGAAGATTTGCTATGGGTTTCATGGGTTTTTCTTTTTCTGGTTGCGTCTTTTTTATTTTCATTAAATGAAGTTAAATAAGTATTCAGACCGCGACACCCTGTTCTTTAATCCGGCGCTGCCCTGGATCCTCCTTTCAATGTGTTCACTTTGAAAGGCGTCCTAATCCAATGAGTGCTTCTGCTGGCTGTCAAAAATGATGACTATCGATCTTTTGATCGATATTTAGATTAAGTCAAATATTTCAGGCCAATGCCTTTTCTTTTGAAATTCAGATCGTGCATTTCAGACGACTGACTATAGAAACTCGAGTCTTGTTTGATGTGGTGGTGAGTGGGGTGGGGCAAATGACGGAGTTTGGAACCGGGGGGGGGAGGTGGTGGAGTGGTGGTGCCCGTTAAGTCGCCCGTGTGCGTTCATCGTTTCCATGGCGACTGGCTCCGATGACGTCACTTGTGGCGGTGGCGGGATGGATCGCGTGATGGGGACTTGATGGGCCGGTGTTTTTCGGCGTGTATTGGTCCTTCGCGTCGCAGGTTGCGACGACTTCTACCGGCTCTGGTGCAAGTTATTCAGGGTTCAGAGATTTCAACTCACCTTGACTCTAGACCAAAGTTTTTGGTGGACAAAGCGAAGATGAAATTAAAATTCTGAGGGGAAAATGCGCCGTTCTGTCTTTCGTGCCTTATGTAATATTATCCTTTTTTCCGAATTGAATATAATCCATAACATATTTTAAACCTTTCCTTCCTAGCTCCGAAACACATTTTTTTGGAAGAAGGCTGATCGATGTACAATTGTTTTTCCAACGCATCTGACATGAAGATGGTCTCCAGCGTCCTCCAGTGACAATAATCGTCGTCCATATAGTGCAGTACACTATACAATGCCGATATGGGATTTGGAGGGTGCGTGGGCTAGGGCTGGTCTTTCCCTTGTTTCCAATTTCCAAAATTTGGCAATCGCGCAAATGTTCGATTCCTTGTCCAACGGTGCGAGACCGTGTTTGGAGAAAAAAATACTATTGGGACGACTAGCGGCCGGATACTTATGTTATTGCCAGTTAATGTGATGGGCAAACTGATGGCGTTCGAGGTGAGGGTTTTATCTCGCGGTCACAAGTTACAATATTTTCCGACAATGGATTGCTTAACGCTGAAAGGGGCTTTTCTTTTCTTATGTGTTTGTTTAAAAGCGATTGTTTGAAAACTGATTTCCGTTCAGTGACAACTTAGGGACACAAAATGTGGCCCAGCATAGGCGAGCTGAGCCTGTAATGTGAAAGAAACTAGATACACGTTTTTAAGTGAGCGTTTTCGTGGCCTGCGCCCTGTGGTGTCGCCCAGGGTGTCCTTCCTCCCCATACAAAAAGATATGCATCTTTCGCTGGTGCATCTCCTTTAAAATGGGCAAAGAAAAGGTTTTCATTGAACCCCTGGCGGTGCTTTTAGGTACTTCGCTCGGTGGATGGGGGCGCCATTTGATCTCCCCTGCCACTGCTAAATTATTATAGTTTTTATATACCGTGGATGATAATCGTGACTCATCCAGGGAAGAAATTCACTCAGTGTAATAAGGAGAGCGGATCCACTTACTTGAGAGATCTTACATTACTGAGTGTAACTGGTCTGTGCAATCATAATCGTGGCCTCGTCTGGGGTCCACTTATACCGGGTCTCTATTGCTGAACTATAAAAGACACTACTTATTTTGTGTGTTGCATTATTGTTGTTAGTGGGCTGGGGTTTTTTTTCTTCTTCTTCCCCCCTCTGCTGGTTGGACTGACATAATTTATTTTCTCGAAACGACATAACGTACGAGATAATTATTGTATGTGAGGATCCTGACATTTATCCTGCCTTTGGGGGATGGCTAATCTGACCCAGACCCGCTACAAGTGGGTAATGTGACCCGGAAGTCTTATTTCCTTCCATTTTGAAAGGAAAAAAATAATAATTGAGCGTTCCGACGTCTATAATTTCAACTAGAAAAATGTATTTTCTTTTTCACGATTCATTCAACTATGTATAAAGGGTCCGTGGCGTTGATTTGCCCCCATCCACTTGGTGTTGCCTTTTTTGCTTTCAGGAACCATTTGTGGTGTTGATGTCATTCGACTCCTTCGACTCTTTAATCTTTTCGTGTATAAGATTCATTTTTACGATATTTTGTTCTTGATCTTTCTTCTTTTCTGGGATCGTTAAACATTCTTTTCCACTTTCGTGTCATGTTTTTAATTTATTTGTTTCTCTGAGCGATTCATTTTACCACTCGCAAAAGTCGGGGCCATCCTTATTGATCCAATGTTGATTTGATTTGCGTTTTGATCGCTCATTCGGAGTGTGTCGACAGTGGAATAGCCTAAATGAGTCAAGTCAAGAGCCTGTTACCACCACACCTTTGTCCTTAACTGATCATTTGACCCCGCCATAGGCCCCTTCCGGGGCTGCTTGTGAGTACATATTGTAATTCGATTCCGCTCTTTCGTCTTTTTTTCTCTGTAGGCGTGGTGCACGAGAATCCTCGCATCGGTTCGGACGGCGAGAGCGAGGAGGCGTCCGGGGCGTCCGATGAGATCGTGTCGCCGGTCAAGCTGCGGCCCCGGACCCACCGGCGGTTGAGCGAGCACGACATCAACAAGCGACTGTCGCTGCCGGCCGACCTGCGACTACCCGACAGCGTCATCGCCAAGCACTGCAACGATGACGAGCCGCTCACTCGAGCCTCGAGGAGACAGTCATACGTAAGTGTGCTTATTGACCGGCCGAATTAGGTATTGCTCTGTCCTCTGGTCTTATTCAGTAGACTACATTTTTTAACAATTAAAATTCGACTGATATTTGTTTTAATAAATCTGGCTTTATTTTTCGGAAATTGATACCGAAACTCCAAATTAGTTATGTCGTGGTTTTAGTCCATCCACTACAATGCTGTCAAAAAAAGAATTTGACCCGCTGTTCTTTTTGTGGATCATGTTAACGGAAAATATTTTTCCTAAACCTATTTTTGATCATGAAAATTTGCGTTTAACTATATTTAAATATTTTGGAAGCCGCGTGGAGATACTATTTAAAATTGAATGACTCGCTGGACGCGAACTCAGGGTGAACGGCTAAAAGATCGTTTAAACAAAGATAAATCAGGAAACAAAGATAACCAAACAGATAAATAAAGATAATTGAAATTTGTTGTGTTTTCGCAAATTTGTTTGTTTAACTTTCTTTGTTTAAACGATCTTGTAGCCGTTCACCTTGAGTTCCGCGTCCAGCGAGTCATTCAATTTTAAATAATATTTAAATAGTTTTTTTTTAATGAAATGTGACCATTGATTATCAAAACCATTTATTTGACCAGGCGTTCTAATGGAATTTGTTCTTAAAGCTCGGTTGTTTTGCACAAAGAGTGCACAGGATGCTGTCACGTAGAATAAGATCCATGTTTTTCTTTTTTTTTAAATGTTTATTTACTGTATTTATTCAATTTGTTTCAATTATTCTTCCCCTCCTCTTTCTCTTGCTATATACAGTCCGAAATCGGCTTCGGCAGGATGGAAACGTATACAAAACTGGACAAGTTGGGCGAGGTAAGCTAATATGCATCAAACAATTTGTTATTTTTTGTCTGTCTGACTGTGTTTCTGAGTTGTGCTGGTCATTCAGAGCCCGGATGTAAAGGCTAATAAGCATAATTACGGTTTCAGTGAGCGTTGCCGTATTATCCGACTATCTACTTAAACTAGTAAATTACTTGAAGAAAAAAATCGGTTTATTTCTCGAAATTAGTTATGTGTTAATGCAATCAATAATGGGCAATTGTTATAGTCGTTTCGTTGTTGTCGCAGACAAAGTATCACTCAGGACGAGACATCTGTAGTTGTTGTCGCTCTTGACTATGTTATCCGAGACGCAAAAATTTCAAGACGAGACTGACACCGCGAGTTGTGTTTCAAGTCTCAACCAAACGAGCTGCAACCACAATTTTTTTTATTACAGAACCTGTATTTCAATTTCAACCCGAGACTTCTTTTAGATTTTAAATGTCTTGTTCTCGCCTCTTCATGAGTAATGCAGGGTAGCCTTCAAGATTGCGATACTTGGTTTTGAATTGGGAACAATTTTGTGAGTGAAAACCGTTTGGGGTCATCATAAGACGAGACGAGACCTGAAAAGGTAGAAATCTCATCTGTGCTGGAGTGATACTCTCTGGCTTATTGCGACTATAAAACCGCCAATCCGGTGAAACCCTCCGGCAGCAGCGGTCATCATTTATTCAGTCGTCCCCGGCGGCTGGGCGGCGTCCGAAACAATTCCGCGGCCACGTTCCGGCAGAGCGTTCCGGCGATTAGTTTCACCGTTCCGGGCTTCCGGGGCCCTCCCCCCCCAAAAATGCCCCTCCCAGGGCCCTGTGGTAATTCCGCTAATGTTTCTGCCCGCCGTTTAGGCCTCTAGACGCTGCCGATGAACAATGGTGGGAGGCGGGAGTAGAGACGTAAAGTGCTATAAAGCGAACCAATCATTGTAATTGCGATGCCCGCTTGCCCTGGCTTTTCAGCTTTTGGACCGGCTCAAACCGGATGTTTCATCGAGGAAGAAGTTGTCCCGCTATTTGCAATTGGTTCCGGTAATGCCAATTGTAGGCGGGATGGTCGTTCGAATGTGGTCTGTCTGAAATGTTTCATTATTGTGGGGAATCCAAAATTTCGTTGTTTTGTCATCGCAAGTCAACGAACTATCCACTAGGTGGTGTTCATTTCGTCATGTGCCTGGTTACATTCTTGACCCTTAACAAAGCACTTCTTGACCCTTCATTATTTTGTGAACTGCCAACCATAGATGAGATCATACAGAGGGTGAATAGGCAAAAATGACATGACTTTGAAATTATATAATTTTGTTAATAATTATCACATCACACTGAAATTTTTTTGTTCACATGCTCTAAAATGTCTTCTATCATTCTTTGAAATTAGAACAAAATTCTGAAAAATGGCGCCACATATTAGTTATGAAGTCAATGCTATGATAAAATTTCTTTCCGAGCAAAAATGTTCTTCGAAATGTATCGCGGAAGTGATACGAAAGCGTGGAATTATAATCAGAACGTCTACAATATGTCGAGTAATTTTAAATGATGGATTGAAGCGCAAAATAAATAGACAAGCCAATGAATAACCCATTTGTGCTAAGCCCAGAACTGCGATATCAGAACATAACATCAACGAAGTGAGGAAGTGGATCAACAAGGCTAATCCAATGAGTCAACGAGCAATGTCGAAACTCTGTGGTGTGTCACAGAAATCAGTAAGTGACATGATCCACCGAGATTTGCAACAAGAAATGTGCAAAAAGACAACCGGACAACTCTTGACACCTGTGCACCGTGCTAACAGGAAGACCAACACCAGGAAGCCGTATGAGCGCCACCTGGCTGGTGGAAAATCCGAATTTATGATAAATTTGGATGAAGCTAGGTCTACCTTGTCAATTGCAATGGTCAGACAAAGATCTGCTACTGTAAAAGAGGATGATCTCCACCTGACCAATGGATGGTAAGGTGTCGTGACAGCTGGCCAAAAGATTTCATAGTGGTAGGTTTTCTGACCGGCAGAGGTCCGCTACCATTCATCAAAGTTTCTGCAAAGGTGAAAGTCAACGCCGACTACTACATCACTCATGCGTTAAAGCATTATTTGGAAAAAGAGGTTCCTAAACTTTACCCAGGTGAGCTCCAAAAAATCACCCTGCATCACGACAAAGCAACAAGCCACACTGCAAAGAAAACAACCCAATATCTACAGGATTTGAAAAATCGAACTGGAATAAATGTATTGTGCAAAACAAGGACATCCCCTTGAAGTCCCCCGACATCAGTCCACTAGACTTTTTTGTGTTTGATTATTTGAAAAAAAAACTTTCATCATAAATCAACTACATTTACAGGTCTTTGGAAAGTGTGCAGAGACGTGTGGAGCACAATCACATCAGAAATAACCTCAATAATTTTTGATACATGGAAACGACGGTGCAGCGTGGTTAACCAACATATTGAGCAAATTAAATGCATCCATCGCCGAAAAATAAAAATGTTGCCGTGACAGTCATGTCATTTTTGTCTATTCACCCTCTGTATTTTAATATAAAAAATGCACCAGCAAGAAAAATTGTGAGCTTAGATATTTGGGTTTAAAGTGATTCTAATAAGTGTATCCGTGATCGCTGGTTCAATTCCCTGCCGAGGCCTCTGGAATTTTTCAGGCGAGGTGTGAGAGACATTCCTACGCGCGCCTTCCTTCGAAAAGGATGTAAAGGCATGGCCTAGGCTAGCCAAATTTACTAGGTCGCCTCCTTTTAGTATTTTATTAGTGCGGAATCGCTGGTGGCGACCATCTTAACTAAGTTAAACTCGCTAAAGTTAAAGCTCAGACGGTCAACAATTGAAGAAAGACTTTTTTGTGCATGCGCTTGATGCAGCAGGAGACCATTATTGTTGACCGACACAAGCTGAACATACAACTAATTTCGAAAACCAGCGCGAACCAATTAACCAGTTTAAATTTCCACGCATACCATTTCTGTTCAAAACCTAAGTAGATATGGACAATGGATTAAGAAACTCGACGTACTCGACTCCACTGCAAGTCAATAGTTAAACTATTCTTTAAAAACAATCGACTGCAACGTACCAATGAATGCCACGTGTATAGCAAAGCACCCTGTAGATAGATGGCCGGTCCGAGCGATTCAATCTAGGTAATTGCTATCGTCCACTCTAGCGAGGAGCAGGGCCCATCCCTCTGACCCTCCCTCCCCCTCCCCCCTCATCTCTCCACCCACCCACGCAACTATAGAGTCGCTAAATGAAATAATGACCTTAATGGTGGCAGCCGGTAGCCCGAGGTGTAATTATTTCCCTCGGCTCCGTCGCAACTCCCGATAAATTAATGAACGAAAATGGGGAAGGGATGGGCAACTTTTGCTTCCGGTCGCTCATCTTCTCGTCCACTGCACTGACATTTGAATAAAACTGAACTGCTGTTTGAACAGATACACTTCTTGTACATATTTTTTTTAAATAGAACTTCGTTTTTATTATTAAAGAAAAATTAGTTTAGAATAAAACTGAACTGCTGTTTGAACAGATACACTCTTGTAATTAGTTGTAATTAGTAATTAATTAGAAAAAATAGTTTAAAATAAAATAAACTAACTGCTTAATTTTGTTGTGTACCACCCAAATTGAAGGTAATTCGATTCCGTTTGGCTTTGAGAGGAGCCATTGTTGATATTAAATTGTTTAGGAGCAGTACTAGGTACCATTCGTATCTAAAATTTATATAAAAATGTATATTTTTAAACAAATTTAATTGAAACTGAGGAATCTAGTAAACACAGATGAAAATGAAATCACATTCTTTCCCCCCCTGTAATATTCATTCAGTATTGTAGTATATATTTTAAAGTATCAGATGCTCCTGTAATATAATTTCCTAATTGTCATCAATCGAGTAAATGACAACTTTGATAAGATGATAAAAAAATAGAAAAATGTGTTAGGAAAAACGGAAATTTACATTCACATTATTCAGTTTTGTCGCCCCACTTTTTGTTTCTGCGAACAGTACTGGTTGTCTTGTGGGACCAGCACGTATTAGCTGCTATATGACTCATGACGTCTTCTACATGTACTCGACATGAAAATAATATCCTGCGAAAGTTGTGCGAGGGGCCCCTGGTGGCGTCCAGGCACATTTACGACCCGGTCTCTTTGCTTCTCCTAATAGGTTTCTGTGTCGTGCTCTTGGGCGTCCCGGGCATCCGTCGAGGCGAATAAAACTAAAATATTCAGGTGGTCTGGAATGTCACCCCGGGCTCAAGTCAGAAAACTTATTTTTTATCCGGTCGCCCAAAAGGCCGGAACGAAAACTTGGCTGCCTCGCGAATTTATGTCAACCCGGGGTCGGGATGATGTTTCAAAGGAGCACGACCTCTCTCCCAACGACGTCCATGGATTGTTGAATTGAGTTTTGTTTTTGGTTGGAGCGGTTCCTCCTTGTCGTCAAGTATTTGTTCGACCGGGCTGAGAATACACGTAGAAGTACGTACTTCAAGTTCAAGTTAGTCGTGGCGGTTGCGGAAAGAAGAGGCCAACTTGTCGAGACGTTGAAAAGGGAATCCAAAAACAAGTTGTCACCTCTTGTTGTTCCTGTTAGGAGAGAAAAATCCATGAGTGTCTGACTCACCGTGATTTTATTTATTTTTTGTTGGCGAATGACGTTATATTGAACAGATCAATTTTCAGAGTGAATCTTAATGTTTTCCATCTTTTTTCTATCTCGTTTCTTAGGGTACCTACGCGACTGTCTACAAGGGGAAAAGCAGGTTAACGGAGAACCTGGTGGCGCTCAAAGAGATTCGGCTAGAGCATGAGGAAGGGGCGCCGTGTACCGCCATCAGGGAAGGTGAGTTCGATCTTTTTTCTTCCGGTTGTTTGGTTATATGGCCATGGTTGGCATGTAAATATTTAAATCACAATTCTAGCTAGCTCATGTTTGTCATGATTTTATCATTTTAAGTACCGCATGATATTCCAAAATAATTTTTACACCGTAGCGTTTAGCGATTTATGTAAATAAATTTTTCGATTAATTTTATAAACGAAAAACAGGATTTAAAATTAAAGGATATCCTAGTTAATCCGTATTACGTTAAGATCCCCGACATCGAACCAAATTCGGCAGTCCGTGCTACGATGAAAAAATGCTAGTAGCTCGTTCTATAATGGAATGTGCTCCAGAATTTCAACTGTGCTGGATGAGTGGTGCGTTCAAATTTCAATACCATTCGGCCGCACGATCTGTATTTCGGGAAAGCGGCTGCTTTCTTTACTACGTTGGCCATTGTAATAATCGATTAATCGATTGACTGAAAACTGCGCAGGCGCCACCTGTTGAACCGACTTTTCGGCGAATCGCTGTATATGTTACTCGATATATGAAGAGATAAGAAAGCACTTGGTCCAGTATATATATTGGCTGTAGCTTCAAAAATAAAAATATTTTATGTTTAAAATGAATGAGTTATTCAAAATAATAAAGCAGTGGTTATTGACTACTTGGTAATTCTTAGTGCAGCAGTTATTATCTCAATTGTTTGGGATTGCCTTAATATTAATTTTTATCGTGTTGAAGGTTTGTTTTTCAACTATGATTGCCGCTGCCGAGTTGCTCTCCACTCTTACGATCTAAAAATCCGTCTCTTCTATTATTTTTTTTATTCTGACAGCTTCCAGACAATTGTATTTGTTCTTTTCTTATTTTTTGACGTTTTATTTCCTGCGATTTCGCCACTCTCGATCTTCCGCCGCTTCTGCGCTGCAAAGTTCCCCGGAGATGATTGCGCAAAAAATAAATAAATCGAAACGCACAGAGTGTTCAGAAGAAGCCAGTTGTCTCTAGAGACGATGAAAGAGAATTGAAAGCGCGTTTGGGAGTCTGTCGTAGTTTTTCGTCGTAGGAAATGAAATTTGCTTTTTTGAGGGGGTCGGATGGAAGAAAAAAAACAACGGCGAAAGACCCAAGCGAACAAGAACCTGATTTCGGTTGTACCTCATTCCGACTTTGGGGGATACCTGTACCTTGGCTTGGAGGCATTTTACCAACTTAACCAGACATAATTGTGTAATTAGCCGTTAATACAGTTAGTTACAGGTAGCGTCGTTAGGGGTTTGTCTCCCAAGTCGAATTAGTCCAGTTATTTTAATATCGCTGCGTGCAAATTTTTTTCTCTTGTTCGATATTAGATTTTTGTAAGTTTTTTTCTTCGGAAATAGTTTTTTTTTCCGGACTTAATTACTTGCAAACAAGCAGAACGAATCTGGGCGCGGCGCCCCCTAGTGGTCGAAATCTCAAAAACATATCTGCCAAACAGATACCTGAGACAATGACTAAATAATTATTGTCGATAATTAAGGAGTTTTCGTAATTCTACGTGAGTATATGTGGCGTGACGTCATTTTTCTCCATGTTCACGCTCGTCAAACGTCGAATGACCATCTCTAATGACGTCACCACGTCAGAGTGGTGACCACTCTGCTCACCACAATGAGAAGAGAGAGAAAATTGTCACCCAATACGTTTTCTTCTGAATTATTTTGCCGTTTTCTTCAATCCATGCAGATTTTCTTTATTAATGTCGCGTTTCTCGTTTATTTTGTCCGTGTCGTTGCAGTGTCTCTCCTGAAGGATCTGAGGCACGCCAATATTGTCACTCTGCACGATATTGTCCACACCGAAAAGTCACTGACGCTAGTCTTCGAATACCTGGTAAGCATTGCTCGGATTCTAATTCATGTATTCCTCTCATTTTGTGTACTAAGAAATTAGTTGTGCTACAAACAATTTCACAAATATAGAGTGGTACACGCCAATGTTTTCGAAAATAGATTAGGGATGAGCGGAATGCTGGACGCAAAACCAAAATGGCGATAAGAGTTGGCGAAAA
>JAQGBY010007286.1:0-11952 GCA_034698785.1 Mycogona germanica | reverse complement strand
GCGTAGGAATTTCTCTCGCCCGAAAAATTCCAGAGGTCTCGGTCGGGAATCGAACCCGCGATCTCGGGAATAACAGCATAATGCGACTTTTCATAAATATTTTGTGTTGTAATCAACTAATTTGTATTTATCATTTTATACATCAAATTCTACCTCGTCCATTTTCATGACATTTTCATTATTTTTGGAGAAACAAGATTTTTAAAATACACTCTTCAATCAACTGTAGTGAATAGCACTACTGGTGATTCTGTACCCCTATGTCGTGTTGATAATTTGTTTAAAACAACTGGTTTGGCCCTTCAGGCTTCAGACTGGTTTGGCCCTTCAGGCTTCAGACTGGTTTGGCCCTTCAGGCTTCAGATGGTGCTCATACAGCTCTGGTTTATCGTTTATCTTCTCAGAGGCTGGCTCGAACGAAATTGAGGATGAAGAAGGTTTATCGACAGACACCAAATTTCTAACCAAGAATCAAGTGTTCGAGTGTTTCTGGAACGGACGGCTGATTCCACACACTCGTATCCAAGAGTGAGTACTTTCAAATTTTGTACGACTCGTCGTAGCCCAGTCAGACTGACTGTGGCTCGGCGGTCCCGGGTTCGATTCCTGGCGCGGGTTCGATTCCTGGCGCGGGTTCGATTCCTGGTGCGGGTTCGAAAATTTCGATTCCGGGGTACTGGACGTGCCCCTTGCATAGTGTCTAAGCACCATGAGTGGTACAGAACGCCTGTAGTACGGTTGACTATAGGTGATTGAAACAAAAAAAAATGCCCGCTGAACCTTCGACCAAATTGCTTTCATGAGGAATGAACATTGCACTTACACTGTATGTTTTTGTTTGGTATCTTTTTTATTGATTTCTAGTCTTGATTGGTGCTCGGTTAACAAGAAATCGAAAAACATTCCCGTAGAATGTTTCAACAGGTGCGACATACTTAGAACTTAATGAAACTTAAATAAAACAGTCGAACGTCGCAGTGTGTGCCAAAGACGTTAATTAAAGGATGTTCTGACTTGTTCAAAGAATTTCCGGTGTGCTGTGGACCAATGACATATTCGAAGTGAGCACCAACAAACTGACGTTCATGGATTTCGGGGAAAAGCTGCGTTCCAAGAACACTGTTTTCTGTCGGGTGTTCAACTCTCAAGTAAGTTGGCACTTTATTTGTACTTTTTGTTATTATTGAGACTGCATTTATTTGGTTTTCTTAATGTATTTTTGAACGCTTCCGTTCCCTTCTATTTGGTTTCTGTCTGTTCCGTGACGACAGTCTACAGAATATTTCTAATTTCAAGGATCCTTTCCTAATTTATTTTTATTTTCGTAGGAAAAGCGGGGGAACATCGACAAGCAGTTCAACGATTGGCTGCAGGAATGTCACGAACGACTGGACAAGCAAATTCTGTTTACCGACTTTGAGGGACTCGTCACTCGTCCCGAAATGCCTAAAACGAAACAGTATCCATGGTCCATGTTCAAATCTGTAACATGGGACGGAAAAGTGTACAAGCGAGGGCTATACGTATGTGTCATGTTTTAGTTTTTTCTTTATTTTTTTCGGCAAACCCGATCACAGCATAAAACTCAATCTGGATTTAAAAAAATATGTGCATGTATATATAGTGCCTAAGCACCATGAGGGGGACGTAAAGCCTGTAGTGCGGTTGACTACAGTTGATTGGAAGCAAAAAAAAAAATATTTTTTTATAATTCTAGAAATAGCTAAACGCGTAATACAGCGATCCGTTATATAGCCATACTTTCCATCCATCCTTTTCATGACTATCTTCCAATCTCATTTAAATATCTGGTTTAAACAGTGACAAATTCCCAGCTTGTTGTTAACGGTAGTCCTCGCTATTCTCCATCTAGGCCAAACTTTTGCGTGTGGTGCCAATCCAGCATGGCACAATCAAACGATTCCTCCTATATGGCGATCACGGCGGCGACGTCTATGCCACTGGAGGCTTCATCGAGTTGGTGCTCGAGCCCAAATCGCTGTACGGAGAAGTGAAAGTCCATCCGCTTACCAAACTGGATAGGGATGCCACTCAGCATAACATTCTCAAGTGGATCGAAGAGGAGGAAATCAAGTAATTGAGTGTTCCCAGTATTTTCTAGAGACTTATTTATTTAATCGCGTGTGTTCTTGAATAAAATTAGGGTTTTCACTTCATCACTGCGTGGTTGGCGATAATTCCAAATGTCGTGTGAATTTATTTTCCACCAACCAGACTTCCAGACAGATTGGTCATTTCATGGCCCGAGGGAGGAGAAGTTCGTGCTGGGGATAAAATTTGTGTCGGAACAACCATTGGTAAATATCTCCATGGGTATTTTTTTAAGACCTTTTAATTGGTCTGATCAAGGAAAAGGAAATGGGGTTTGAAACCCATGGAAAAACAAAATGGCAAGGTTCTAGATGATTCTTCGTAGTTTTTAATCCGCAACATTCGTTCATGCCATGAAATGTATTTTTCTTTTCCTAGGTGCAATCAAGGTCGAAATTAATAACCGGAAAGGTGAGGCCATCAGCAAAATTCCCGGCTCCAACCAAAAAAAATTACTTGTCGAGTTAAAGGTCATTTATCACTGTAAGTAGAAACTTGATTTGGTATTTTTCACCTGTGATCACCATTAGAGATTGTTCATAAATGTTAACTTAATTTGTTTGCTTGTTTGCCACTTGTGATCCCAGCAAGTGCAGGCGACACAACTATTGTGAACCACATCTGTCATCATGCAAAGACGTGGCCCTATTGGTTTAAGAAGATGGGTAAGCTCCTACGTCTTTGAACTTCGGTATACCCGATTTATGTACCAACTTGAATCCATGTTCTCTGCGAGTTTACGAGAATTTTTCGCTTTTATTCTAGAAAATATCACGAACCTTGGCGCGTACACGCTCCAGTTACAGGCAGTGCTGAACGAAAGCAGTTCGTCGTTTCACGCGGGCAAGGAGTTGCCGTCTCACCGTATCCGATTCTCCGCCATCGAGGCCGAGGCGTCAGCATTTACCGCCAATATTCTATCTGGCCCATTCTATGTGGGCGAGGTCTTTCAGGTGCCACTCCAGTTCCAGGACAGATTCGGTCACCTCACCAGACCGCCCGACATCTGCACTCCGTCTCTGGAAGCGACTGGTCTCGCCCTCAGACACGGTGGTACCGAAGTCAAAGGTAGTTACCTGCTGTTGAAGAACGTCGCGGCGATCGGCCTAGTCGATTCTAGCAACGGGAAGACCTTCCAACTGAAACTGAAGATCGTAGAGCTTCCTGGTGCCTCGCAGAGCATCAAAATCAAGTTTTTCCCCGGTCCACCATCTCAGTTGTTGGTAACACCCAAATTGCACACCTGCGATATCGAGAATGGCAATTCGTTAAACTTTCAGGTGCAAGTTCACGACGTTGCCGGGAACTCAACTTCAGCACAAAACCTGACTGTGACTTGCAAATTTATCGGCAGACACTCTAACTTGCCGACTTATTCCGCCGTGTGCTCCGCCAACGGCCAAGCCAATCTGACCGGACCTCCTCTCAAATTGGCCAACATTTCGGGTTCCGACACATTAAAAGCCATAATCGAAGCGCAGAGTCATAAGAATGTCCCCTGCGTTGAGAAGATCATTAACGTCCTCCCGAGCTCGAATGCAGCCCGGATCGAGGTGTCGTATGAGGGCAGCACCGGCGAGCAGATAGAGATCCACCCGGACAAAGAACTTCAGTACAAGGCTGGTGAAGTCATTACCGGCGTTGTGTACAAATTGTTCGACGAGGCTGGCAGAAGGATTGATCTCACTCCCACCCTGGCGCCGTCGGTGGTGGTCAATTGGGGTCCACCTCGCACAAAGAGTGATTTTCTTCTGGACGGGAAGTTACCAGATATTACCGTATCACAGACCACCAAAGATACCATCTACTGCTACATCCATCTGGAGGGGACCAGCCTGAAATTCAATTTCATTATAAAACCGTTGCCGGGGGAACCGGCTAGCCTCAAATGCACATGCTCCGGCTCCAACTCGGTCCGGCTAGGCGAACCAGCGAGCGATATTTTCGCCGAGCCTGTAGACATCTATGGCAACAGCATTAAGAAGCTGACCAAATCGGCACTTCCGTTCCTGTCCGTTTCTGCTGAGGGCCTCTGCACCGAAAAACTGGTTCGCGCTGTGGGGCAGGCCGATGTCTTCCTCATCCAGGGGGTGACGTTCGTGAGCGGCGCACTGGGACCGAGGAAAGTGTGCATCTACTTCAAAGACGTGATGGGTCAGCTCAAACTAGATGTGATTGCCGGGCTCCCGGCGTCCATATTCCTTCCCAATTATGACGACGATGATGACATGTACACCGTAACCAATGGCAAACCGCTTCCCAATAGACTGATGTGCGAGCTACGCGATGAGCACGGAAATCTCTCCAACGAGGCCGGTTTCAAGGTACAATTCATTTGTGATCCGCACGTCAAGATGACGCCGAATCCACAAATCATACAGACCGACAAACACGGACGAGTTGATTTCGGAGCGCCCGTGGTCAACGTTCGCTCAAGCACGACTACGAGCAACTGTCCTGATAACCTTTGTGGGCAGAACTGCTACGGCGTCTATGCCTTCTTTCTCAAGACCTCGCAGCCGACGAGTCGGAGGGTAATTCGAAGTTCCGACATCAAACTGCACATCAAGCCGGACAGTTTAAAACCTGCCAAACTGGAGGTTGACTATAATCAGAATGCTGAATTTGTGGCCGGAAAGAACCTGCCCGATTTCACCGTTCATGTCATTGCCGAAGACGGCAGTCTACTAACAAATATCACGTCTGATCAGGTAGTGATGAACATCTGGCAGGAGGACGGTATCGAACAAAAGAACCCAAAGATGATAACCTTGTCTCCAGTGTTCTCAAAGAGCACTCCCATTGGCCATTTCCTATTCAGAAATTTTGAAACTCCCTATTGCGGTTCCTATAGGATACAGTTTATACTCAAGCATTCCGAATTTAAGATTAGTAGCGCCCTGTTGCCGATTGTGATCGAACCCAATGTCCCGGTGAAACTGGTTTCGCAGCAGGCATTGGACACGTCGATCGTGTCCAATACTCCGAATTCGGCAGGTCGAACAATCAGCAATGAGATTAAACTTCAGCTGGAGGATTTCTTTGGCAACACCACCAAGAAGGTCCACGGCAAACTGACCGTAAAGGTCACCTCTCGAGACAAGGTGGAACTTCCCACGCTCGTCGGCGGTGCCAGGGGATTTGAGGTTTCTTTCAAGGACGGGATCATTTGTTTGCCGAGCATCATGGTCGAAGAAAATTCTTCCGGTGTCGACGGCCACGAGTACTACCTCAACTGTACGGCGATTGTCGTGGGGTTGCCAAACGCTATTCAACCGTTCGTGATTCCGTTTACCTTTTACAACGATGCTGCCAAACAGGAGGAGGTCTTAGATATCATTAAAGAACGCAGTGCCGTTATCGCCGAAATCGAGGAAATGCGGTCGTGCCTCGTGGAGTACGAGACGGTTCTTGCTGGACTGAGCAAGAAAGTAAATACCAAGGGACAGGAGGAGGAAAACATTCTGGCCGAGTTGAGCAGCCACGAAATTCCGTCGAGCTCCTTGGCATCGATGGAATCGATAGAGGCGTTGATCAATAAGAAACTTGAGGAGAAGGAATCCCTTCTTCGAGCACCTCGTCGAAAGTGCAACGTCGCTGAAATTCCCAAAGAACCGGATGTGCTCGGTAAAGTTTGCCACCTGGCCCAGGTCGAGGACAACGACATTGCCCGGGTTCTCTCCTGGCACATGGGTCGCTACATGGACTGCATTGTTACCACCACCTCCAAGAAGGCGATGGAAATTTACAACCGAACGGGAAATTTGCAACAGGTACTGGCACTGGATTCTCTCTTTCGAAAGAGCTTGCCCAACTGGAACAAACCCTTGCCCCACCTGAAGATAAGGGGCTACCAAGCCAAGGGCAACCCGATTTATGCCAGAGATTTATTGATCTTTAAAACAGATCCCGACAACTGCAAGCTAGTGTTCGGGCAATTGCTGGGCGACACCATTATTTTAGACACGATAGATGAGGCTTCGGTTTACCGGAGAGATGTGGTCAAGCACACCTTTTGTCCAACTCTCTTGACGAGAACCGGTGATCGTATTCAGAGCAGCGGTATTCTCGGTGGGCGCGACAACAAGGCGCCTGCCATTAATATGCCCAAAGGTGTTCAGTTTGCTCAACCAATCGCGCTCGAGCATACGAACTTGAGTTCCTTGATAGAAGTGCTTCAGGTCCTGAAGAGGGCCAAGAGCAATCACATGGAGGCCACCACAGAATACCACTTATTCAGAACCGAGGACAGACTCAAGAGAACGAAGGAGACCGAGGAGCGAATTTCCAAGAAGGAAGAACGACTTCATGAACTTGAGGGAAAGCTCGGTGAGTTTATTTTTTTGAAAATGTTTGTTTCTCAAAATGTCATTTTCAGAATGCACATATCTATCGTTTTAAATATCAGTAGATTAATTTTCTTCTCGTTTATTGCAGCATCGCACAACTCATCTCGCCCAGCGTCAGCCCTCCCGCAGAGAAGCGGATCGGTTTCCAAGGTCGTCTCTGCTCGCTCGACTCGCGCCACCAGAGATATTGCTGGTCCTAGTAACGTCGTTACGCCAAGAGCCTCATCCCGCAGACAGACCGCGGATGAGCGAAACAGTCAACAGACTCCCGACCGTTCGTCGACGTCTCCGTCGCCTATGTCCATGAGCACGCGAAAGAGGATCGGACCAGACAACAGCGTCAAGGACCGGAAGCGAACACGCAAGTGAGTACTCTTCGTTTCAAGGTTTGGTGATAAAAATTGCAGAAAAAATTGTTCCAACTGGCAACAGTCTCGTGCAATCTCTGTGTTCCTTTGTCAAGGAAGATCATAATTTCGGATTCACTAGTGTCACGTATGTACTCGGAATTGAAGAACGTTTCCATATTGTATAGAACAATTGTGATTTTCAAGAGAAGCTTAAATTTTAAATTCTATTCTATTCATTGTTTCTCGATCATTGAAAGTATTTTGTCATTTTTATTCCTGGCATATATAGTGCAAAATAAAGTAGCATTTTAATATTTTATTTAAGAACTTGATATGCCTGTTTAACACATCTAGAGCGGTACGAGCTGTTCGTTCAGAAACCTTTTCCGAAACTGTTGACCGTAATTTTATTTTGAGAGTACGGAATATTTACTAGACGAAGAGTGATCGACAAAAACAATTTCGATAATAGATATTTTTTTAAATTTTATTTTTAAAACTTAAAATAACAAGGATCTTCAGAAATATTACATGAGACTGTTTCTTGGATCATGGTTGACATTTGTTTTGATAAAAAAACCCGATCTGGTTGCAATCGATACTTTGAACAGTTATTGAGTTTTTCTAAGGTCAATTGAGACCAAATCGGCGAGTTCCACCATTTCAATTTATTTTCAGTGTCAAAACATTGGCAGGACTGTAGTCTTATGGAGTTTAGGCGCACAGTTTCAGTACGGTCATACTAGATAAATGAAGTGAATGGTTCAAGTGAGTCAATCAGTAGTTAAAACTTTAATAGTGAACAATAAACAGGGTCGTTTGTGATTAGAGGTCCGGTCTGAGACATTAGCTCATCAAATAAAACAGTTGAAAATACAAAACGACTTTCAACAAACATTGCAACATTACTTTAAATGTGATACCAGTTTTGGGTCATTAGGGTAACTACAGTACGCATAACTTAAGCAAGATTATTTATGCTTTTCAAACGAATTGACTAGCTCTCCAATGCAAACATAAACGAGTTCAAAGTTATGATCGAAGTAAATCCCACCATTCTCGATTAACCAAGGATTTCTTTGAGTTTCCCATTTATTTTTAAAAAGTGAAATATAAGATTTTTAATTGTTGTAACATGATATTACGGTTTACCAACGTGATCGCGCGAATGATTCGAATTTAGATATTTGTGGCCTAATTTAATCACTGATTAAGATATATTGGATATGTAAATTCCTTTATTGCCAGGAATGCATTTTGTGCAGTGCGTCCGAAAACTTAATTCATGTCAATTGATTTAATCTCATTTGTAAAAGTAGGATTCTTTTTTCAATTCATGTAAATACTCCACACTCCATATTAACATTTTTCATAACATGATTCCTTGTCACAAGCTTTTCATTAGGATTAAAGTTCACACAAGCGTAAAGGCATTGAGAAAAACAATTAAAAACATTTGTAAATTAACAAAAATGTATAAAAAACAACAATATATATATGCACTTTAAAAATCCATTAATTGTCTGTGATAACAAGTTGTGCGTGTTTCTTAATTAGATCTATCTTGTCCATTTGACTTAGTCAAATAACGCCACTAAATCTGGCTTGTGCAATATAGTAATTGTGAATTGAATTGTAGTTTGCAGTAGTTTACAAATGGTATTTGTATATTTATTGGAAGGTCATTAAAAAATGTGTTATTTTTAAATAATTTGTGTCGAGATTAATCGGCTTTTTTGCAATAAAACACACGCAACATGTACAAAAACGTTACTATATTGTTTAGTGGTCAATTATTTTCTCTAGAACTACAAACCAAATATTATGCCAATGTGAATTGCATGCGTTATTAAGCATAGGCTATATTTGACTAGGGCTTGAGCCCAATATTCGAAAACTAGTACTGAGTACAGTGTACAAAATAAAATTGCATTCTTGTTTATCGTATGACGGCATGAGATTATAGCGTTCAGTGCAGCTCAGGACATGGCAAGAAAGTTTGGGTCGACAGACACTACTTTGGCTGTCAAAAATGCGTGCATGCAGTAGAGAAGTTCGGGTAACGTGGAACTTTCCAGCTCCTGAAACGAATGTATTGAAGAAAAATCAATAAGTTAAACGGAACGCAGATTAAAATTGACAAGAACTACCATGGCATTGAACTGATTTAAATAATAGAACAGTTTGGATATTGGCCGTGTTAAGGAACCCATGCTCATACCCGTGTTTCGATTTCTCTGGTGTCCAATGATTGGAAGTGAAGTTTCAGGCGTGTTTTTCCATCATCGGACGATCCCTTTAGTTGAGAGAATCTGTACTGCCATAAGTAGCTCTATATTAAAATATTCAAAAGCAGTTGATGTTTGGGAGTTGGTATACACGGCAATTCTCATAGAATGTGTTCTTCTAGTAGCGAATTATAAAAAACCATGGTTAGTTCCTTGAAATTGCCACCCACCTTTCCTTCTGTATCGTACAACGCAAACCCCAAGTTCCAATCCAAGGTCAACGCAGCAACACAGGAATGGGCATTAACTGCAAATGTCTTGCTCTGTCGATAAGAAAATAGCAACGCATTGGTAAGATTTTTATCTGCAAACTTGCCTGATAAGAAAAGAAAATAACTCTGGTTACCCCTAGTTTGGTGACTGACATGAAAATCGCTTTATGCCAGGCACTCTCCAACTTGCTTAAGGACGTCTGCAACTCCGTCGCCATCGTATACACTTTGCCGCCGCTAGTTTGAACCACAAAGCAGTTATTCCTTGGAATATTGCTTTCGGAATCCTAAACGAAAAAATAATAGTGAGTCCTTGTCAAATTTGAAACACCGAAAATATTTTCATTATAAATAGTTTCTCCTTGCCTTCAGCACTGACAACGCCGTTTGGTATACTTTTATTTGCAGCTGCCCCTGAGACCAATCTTTTCCCCCGCTCTACATAAAAGAGGAACATTAAGATTAATAGCATCAGAGTTCAAGAAATTTGGACATAGTTCTTGACCAAACCCAATCAATTTTCGAAATGTACCGGAGGCGAATTAAGTAGATACATGTCCAGTCCCTTCATGGCGAGATATCTCGGATGCCAGGTGTAGTTTCCGGGCGTTGCCCCGGCGTCCTCCTCGATTCCCTCGTCCACCCATCCCATCCACAACACGTGCTCGCAGGGAGGCAGATTTTTGTTCAACGCTTTAATCTGAAACGATACAATAATTTACAATTAATTAATCAACTAAGATATCATTAAATTGTGTAAGTCTTGTTATTTCAATAACATCGTAACATTCATGTGCCGATTATATTGAATCTGTCATTGCTGGAACTAGTACGGTTGCGTCGATAACGATAAAACATGACTCGCATAATCACTCATTCCAATTTTTGCAGTTCTAGCCGATTATTAGGGCGATAGAGAAAAACAGAAATACCTATCAGCACAACTATTACATCGAATAGAATGTCAACGTTGAGACGGTGCTAACCTGCTGATTCATGAGCTCGACAATATTGCCGGCAATCATCTGTATCCAATCGTTGACGCATCGGCGATCTTCGCAGTGAACAGTGGCCACTGGCTTCACTTTATCAGTGTGGTAAATTTCGAACGCGTGATCGCTGCTTAAGAATGAAAAAATCAAAAGTTCGAGCTTTAGCCAAATCGCGAGGTGTGTGACGAGAATTTCGCACGCAAACACAAGACCCACCAATATCGATTTTTAGGTGTGAACTCGACATCGGCGCAATTACGTACCTTTCTTGTTCTTTGGTAATTAGACAGCGGGCAACTCGCGCCAACAGCAGCGGAACGACAATGAAGTCGACCCACTTCCTGTCGACCTTGGGAGCATCGGAAGCACGATCCTTTTCATTTTGATTCATCTAAAATTCGAAGAACATTCCTAAAATCAAACGTTCTTTTCAAATGAAGATATAAAGAAAAAAATCGTGGTCGGAAATAACACACCTGCTCTTTTTCTTCGACCCGTAAGGTTGGAGACTCGTGGATGTTGTCCTGAATCGTGTGTTTCTTCACTGGACAAAAGATCCAAACCAAAACCATTGACACCTTTTCTTTTAGCAATTAGCAAGTACTCTTCAGACAGCTCTCTCGATTTTTTTCGATATAAAAATTTCGAAGTGTTTGGAAAAATGGTTGAAAGCAAGTCTTTGCGTCGGTTTATGATAAATACTGTACTCACAGCATCCTTTGAGAAATGGAGCGGCCGCACCGTAATGACGGACGGTTAGTGATACGTGACTTCCAGCCGTTCGTAGCGCTTCGACCGCCTCGTCATGCGTAAACCCCTCCATGCCGTCATCATTGACCTACGTCAGGAAAAAAACATCCGATTAATTATCACGTAACTAGAAGCAAAAACCCATACGTGACGAGTTGCGTTCCCACGACAAAATTTATTTCACAATCATAATTTTCGAACAAAACAATTTATTAAACAATAAAACCGAGCATTCTCATTTTTGCGATACGTTATGTTAAGATGATGAGTTAAACGAGTTTCAAGTGATATGGTTCATCGTATAAATCCCAAGTTAGTGGGTAACAACTGCTGCGTCAAGAATATTGCAGGCTAAAAAATATCACCTTGATAATTGCGTCGCCGACATAAAGCTTGCCGGTGCGATCAGCCGCTTGGTTCTTGGTTATACGGGATATTAAAATTGGAAGCTTGTGCTCCGAACCACCCTAAAATTAAAATAAATAAATAAATCGACCGTGTTACGCTTTCATTACTCAAAACTTTTGAACAAAACGTATGAGCTTTCGAAAAAAGAAAGCTCTATCGCATACCTTTATGCTGATGCCCAGTCCGCCAATCTTGTGCCTGGTGATTTTGACAACGCGTTCCTGCAATACAAGTTTTAAAAAACATATTAAAACAAATGACATACGAATCAACCATCACAAAATATATTATTTTAAGTTGATGAATTAATAATAAAATTGATTATTTGTTGTACTCAAAGTCCTCGAACGGATTCGCCCCGTTAGATTGTACGACATATCCCAAACATTCAGATTTACAAACAGAACAAATATCACAAGTTTATCGTATGTCAAGAATCTCCATCCAATATCTTACTCGGCAGTCCGCGGGACTCGCGCTAACGTCGGTGG
>JAQGBY010007285.1:0-11954 GCA_034698785.1 Mycogona germanica | reverse complement strand
TTGTTTAACTTTGTTTAAGCGATCTTGTAGCCGTTCACCCTGAGTTCGCGTCCAGCGAGTCATTCAATTCTAAATAAGTATATTTATGACTCTAGATTTTTGAAACTGATTGCCTTAATTTCGCGAACCTTTTCTTTCAACCCGATTCAAAATAAGTTAAATTTTCAGACATCAAATGAAGCCATAGCTGGCAAAAGCAGCCCTGTAGAAAAAAGCTGACTTGTGAGAGCGCTGAATTTTGGAGCACTTTAATAATAAAAACACAACTGCAAAAAAAAAAGCAAAATTGCATCAGCAATGGAACGCAGTCCGACCACAAGTTTCATTCAACTGAGACAGCCATGAACGCATAGTTTGCGCACGCCATATACTGTTTTTTATTTGTACCACGGACAGTGCCGCAACCAAAGCCGCACCCTTCACCTTCGAAAAGATTGTCTCGTCTCAGAGTGCTCCGAGCGGTAATTATTACAAGCCAGATGATGTGATCGTTTTTTCCCCTCCCCACTTCCATTTTTTTTTGTTGCACCCTACAGGCGCGCACTGCTGAAGTAGTCCATTTTTATACTTGGCAAGGCTGTGGCAGTGTTGCCAATCCCACTGTGATTGATTCATCAGGAGATCTACTGATTATCTCCACGATTTGGTGCCACAATTTCACTTGTAGTGTGATGCTGTCCCGGGTTTCATTCTCGTCTCAGGTTCTCGCTTTGTTCGATCCCGGGGTATGCTGGAGAAAAAAAGCCATGCCACCATCGTGCCGAGTAGGTTAACAGAAATCATATATTCCAACTAATAATATTACCACGGTCTAAAACTAAGAAGCAAAAAAGAAACTGTCTTAAAAACAAGCTTCAATTGCAGTTACCCATATTTTTAAAAAATACATACGTTTATATGAAATGTGTTTCACAAATTTTATAACTCAGGTAAACTTAACTGAAGCGTTGTACCCATTCTACGACTTTCATTGCCTAAAATTCAATTTTTTTTATAAGATGTCTGAATGCTACGGTATGATAAGAAAATCGCGCGACAAGATTTAAATATGAAAAGCATAATAAAAGAAAAAAACAAGAAAAAAATTCAAGTCTTGAAAAGCAAATTTTAAAAATCGCTATAAACGCATTGAGAAATAGTTCCAGTTTGGGGAAACAAATTTTTAAAAAATTGTTTTGCTTCTGAAAAGACAATGCCAGTATCAATGGAGAAAATAAATTCTCAATTTCGCAGAACTCGCAGGTCGACATAACAAGGTGAGGGGGGTTTATGGTTAGCAAGAACCACTTAGAATTCACGGGCGACTTCGAGGGAAATCACAAGACGGTTTCGAAGATTTTCAATTGCCGAACTGGTTCTTTTTCGCACTATTTTTTAATATTATTATCATCTGTTAATCCTGCGGGAGAAGACCAGCCATCATTCGTTACGGTTGATTATTGCAAGAGCAATAGAGCATCATCACTGCCTGATTGAGGTAGAATAACACCGCATAGACAACCCCCATGACTCCCGCGGCCATGCTCCACCTTCGTAGCAGATTTGGAGATTTGCAGGTAACAATCAGTCGAGGAAGGGTAAATGGGAACTAGGGATGGGCGATTGTATTGAAACTAACTTTGGTCAACTAGTAACTACATTTTGCCCCCCCCCCCCGATAGTACATCTTGCTAGAAAACAACAGTTTGCCAAGAACATGAGCTTTACGAGAATTTGGGAGACAATCCTATATTCGCAATGGGATGTTGTCGTCATGGCGGGCGGCACGACACTTTTGTATCACTGCCACTTGTTGGATCGATGTGAAAACTTTCGATAGTCCTTTTGCAATAGCCCACCCCAAAATGGAACATCAACAGTCACTGTACATGTATCCTGTCTGTACAGCAACAACAGCAGCCTGCGGGTCGAAACTAAACACAAGCCAACTACGCCTACTTCACCCAAAAATTGGGTCACTCAAACGCTGCAAACTCGTCTAATGGCAATGTCCTTATGGATATTATTTGAAGATCACTTGGTCAATCCAGGACAACTCCGACAAAACAGAACGAAAAGTATATTGGCGAGGTGAACTTCATAATAATCATAAATTAAATTGATACGCTATAAAAACTATTCACTCACTAGTTTCCCCCGGCGTCGAAATAAACAAGAGCCCCTGTCCCGAATCGAACCCAGAACACGTAGCCTGACACTACAAGTCAAACAACTTGGCTACAACGAGTCGTAATAACATGTAAAATCTTGCAACGTTCAGCTTCCCTCACCACAACAGATGGATCCAAAGATCTCGGAATGATCGGATTGCACAACACCGGCCACTACAAACGGATCACCTTTTCAGCAATAAAAAAATAAATGGTGCTTGCGTGGAAGAGATATCAGACAATCAACCACTCAACCGCAACGTGCCAAAATGAAGGTTGGTCTTAAATATAACCGAACGTCGGATTAGAGAAGGCATAATTTAAATATTTTAAAGATGAAAAAAATGAGAACCACGACAGGCTAAACAAGGCTTCAACATCTTGAATTTCGATGATGAACATTACCTCCTTAACAATAATCTATAATCGAGCATATTCTCGGAACTGGTAATCTTTTTTTCTCACTAGAAGTCAATAGCACGTGTTTGGAGAGCGCTAGAGATGCACGTCGCAGAGTTTGGCGGCCCCTAGGCGTCAAATCGCGAAATTCCTAAGCGTCAAATTGCCTAGATGCACTCGTGGTCTCCGGAGAATTTTCCAGACTGTGGTCTTTCTTTATCGTGATCAACGGCTCGCTCCTTTGATTTAAACGACAAATTCCAAGAACCGAAGTAAAAAGATGGCGACCGCCATGAGTCTTGAGATAACCCCACTTCAGTTATTCTTTGGCAGAAAGCGATTACAGAGTCGGACTCTGCGGGCAACTCGAGATAACCACCGCGTTGAGGCGTCAGAGTATTGCAATAAGTTTATATACCAGAAAGGCGCCCTCTGGTGTCCAAATTTCAAGGAAACAACAATCTGAAGACTCGATCATTTCGGTTTTTTTTTTTTAATAATTTCCCATCGAAGTGGAGAGGGTGACAACGCCGAATCGTCTTATTTATCATGATCATTTCGTTAATCAAAGTAGTCAACCGCATTCACAAATTCGTCAGTTTTTGTAACATCAATCTTAATGCTATAAAACAAAGTTTGGTAATTCCTGTCTATGATTCGATAGCTCACCAACGATAAAACGCAGCGCCATGAAATTTACACTGGGCGCAAATTTTAAGGTCATTAACACTTATTTTAAGCCTTTGCGTTGTTGCATTCCTGAGAAATGACGCTATGGGGGCTAAGATGAGTTACTAATGTGAGCATGCGGTGGGTACATGGTGCATATGGGATGATATATGCAGACAGGTAGGGGGGATAGTCGCAAACAAACAAAATTGTTTCGAATAATATCCCACATCACTATTTCCCAGGCCGAAGCCGGGTTATTTAGCCGAGTTAACCGTAGAATGGGGTTAGTTAGCAATGAGCGGGTTCTGAATTCGTAAAACAGATTGTAAAATAAACTCTCAAACGATATGGAATTATTTCCAAGGAGATAAACATTGAAATTTATCAGTCGCGGAAAAATCTTTCTGGTTTGAAGTGGGTCAGTTTCGGTGAATAAGTGTGGTCAGTTTAGTTGGGTCTCAGGTGGGTTGTCACTTCTTTTTGTCCTCGTCGTCTTTAAGAGTTAAGACGAAAGTTAAAAAGCATGCAACGTGATGCGAAAGGGAATTAAAAAAAAAATTATTCCGGCAAGTTTCACACGAAAACTCGTACAAACCCAGACTTTTGATGTTGAGTTTGGCGCCGCGCGCTTACACAGGGGGGAGGGGGTGAATCGTGGGATGACATCAGCGAGACATAAATATTCAAATGCGATAAACGGCCGACAGTTATAGGCGCGGGACCGAAAAAAGAAAATGGAAAGGTCGGACAAGACAAGTGTGAAAAACAACTGGTTTGCAGACGCGCGGCGGCCACAAATTTGCATGACATGTTTTCAAGGCGCTGATTATGCCGAGTTGGCTATGACGGGTGGGGGTGGTGGAGGGCGAGGCCCCATTGTCATTTGTGCAACACTGGCGTGCACGGTGCATGCCTAAGATGTTTTCACATTGTCATTAGATGGCGTTGTCGTCGTCCGTCTCTGCCCGATGCGAGAATGACAATTTTCAACTTCATTGAAAATCATGTGTGATCAAATCTGGCAACACTTTAATATCTGGGAGCATAAACACGAAGAATCCAAGATTACCTAGCTTGATCATTGAAGTGGTGCATCTTATTTAATTTTAGTATGAACTTTGACCCAGAGCGGAATTGAAACCTAGAATATATGTCTGATTTATGATCATGCAGTCACCTAACATGTTAATTAATCGATTAATTTCACAGGCATCTCAAAGAATGTGGCATTATAGCCGATTAAAGTGAGAGAAAAAAAAGCTTAGATGGCGATGCAACACTATCGAAACATCGATAGCGCCGACGTTCGGTTGCTTCCAGCGTTTGTCAAAGTGATCGTGGCAATTCGATGTGAAACGCTGCAGAGGTGTTTGTGTCGACGTGTTCCTTTCAACAAGTGTGCGACCACTTTCCTGATAAGAAGCTGGTGTTGAAACATTGAAACAGGCCGCGGCCCACCATCGATCGATCTCCAAATTCCAGTTCCATATAACACAACCCAACATCAAGATACGGCCCACGTACATCCGCGGAACTGAAGCCACCGCAGATACCTGTTTAATACGAAAACGGTTCGCAGCTGGTGGCGACACTATCTCTCAAGCGATTAAGCTCAAATCAAAATGTTTAAAGATTATTAGATCTCTACATGTACGTGTACATGCATTTTAGGCACGGCATTGGAAATGAGTCGAATGACAAACCTCCAGAGAACCGGTCAGTGATTCAGACGAGTGGAAAGTAGCACGATTAAGAACCGAAAATAAAAGAATAAAACAAAAGACATTCCTATAAACACTATCTCACGCCAACTATCGTCGACACTGGCAATGACGTTAACGCTCGATCAGACGACCGTGCCCAGACGTTCTTTATGGCACGCACGGAACAAAACGCTGGCATCACGAAATAGGACTGATGACCAACGGATAAGACTCACTCGCCTATAAGCATCATGAAAACCAACAGGAGATATGTTAATCCACCCGCGGCCCACGTCTGTAAACCACCCGCCCGCTCAACTGTTTCGCTCGAGCGACGTCTAGCGGACATTTCCGTAAATATGTTTTCAATTGTACCCATTGCCTCTGCTGGAAGATGGTGACGAGAGATATTAATACAACGGAGAAAAACCTAATCAGACAATAGACCAGACTTGGCAAGCCACACTGGGAAATTTTGAAACATTAATTTTAAAGAAATTACATGCACCAAAAGTGGATCAACCCCGATCCGAGTGCTCGCTTCGTAATATTGTAAGCTGGATCTCAATAGGATACTGACGAAACCAAAAAAACAAATACGAGGCCTAGTTTCCTTTTCTGTACCTCCCACACAAAATACGTACGAACAACTTAACCTATAACCATAGATAAACGTAGTGCTGCATCCACCTGAGGCCCCGGTCACTCACACAGTCAGTCCATCACGTAAGATTTTCATTTAACAAGTTTGTAGCAATTATTTAAAAAAGAATAGTCAACAAAAGCATGAGATTCTTTTTTAACAGATATACATTTCTCATTACATATGAAAATAAATTGTGACTCACAGTAGTGTGGCTGATTTTAATTATTTCCCAACTTTTTCAGTCACGATTTATTTTTATTGAACCAACATCAAAGATGAAACCACCTGAGATCTGGTAGCCCGACGTTATAAACGGTCGCAATTTTAACATGTAAAAACACCTAAACTCATTGGCTAAGTGAGGAAGATTTAGATCTAGGAAAACAGGAGGACTCAGTAGGATACGCAGATAGAACACAATCGCAGTTGGATTTATACAAGGCTAGACCTAGTATTTCGGTTCACCATGAATTAAAACTGGCCACGTTATTAATCAAAAAGTGCCCAAACATTCGTGCGAATAAAACAGCTTAGTCAGCAACTTTTCTCTACTGCACACACACAAAAAACAACCCACGATTTCTTTTCATTGTCCTCTATTCGCCACCCACCTTCTCCTCTCCGCCTCCTTTCCGAATCCATAGATTTCTGGTAACGCTCGTGTGCATTCGAACTAGCATGTTCAACAAATCGATCAACACCATTTCGTATCGAAATCGCATGTTAAGAGCCCTTCTTCCACCACGTCGAGAGATGGACGTCGAATCACGAGATTAGACTGAACAAATAAACACTACCTCAAATTCTGAGAACTCTGCGCCAGTTCAGAGCATGCACGTCAATCACTCACCACTTTATATCGATTTGATGATTGGACAAGCCCAGCCGACATGTAATTGACGTGTAATTAAAGCAAAAAGGTGTTGTCAATATTGACGTTTAATTCCGATGAATGACACAGCACTTGTTCACAAAACTGTCAACGCCTCGGACGAAAGCGGCCGCTTTGTAAACAAATACCTGTACATCTCATTTGTGAGCATATATTGAGTACTGTTGATGCAAATGCGGCATATAAATATTTTCCAATCCTATTTTCTCGGAAATGCGTCACGAAATACAGCACCAAGGAAGTACTCATTAGGCGAATAGAAATACAGTTGATATACCCAAGTTTATTCGATTATACCAAACACAAAAGACCTATCGATTACCTTTCACCTTATACAGAGCTGTACTCGCATTCATGGCATAGCAAGATTAGTAAAACTACTTTTAACTCCTCCCCCCATCCCTAACCCCTCAATCCAGCAAATGTCTAAAGCTTCTCTCGTAAATTAGCATTGTCGAATTTTTTTTTAAAAACCTCACAGCAGGCAAGAAGCGGTCTCATTCGATTCTACCGCAAAAGTGGGACGAGAATTCGGCGAGAGATTTTCGGCGATTGCGGAAGCAAATTCGAAACACAAGGCACGTTGCAAACAACTGCGAACGCGCTAAATTGCAACTCATCGGTAAAGTGCGTGGTATTTTTTGCCTGAACTATAAATATAGGCTTACAACCACACCATGGGTAGTGGCGACCTCCAGGACCTGGCAACAAAAGTCATTTGGAAACGAAATCGACTAAAAATCAAACAGAACCTGTCCAAGGTTCCGACTGATTTAGGGTCCAGTTATTGGTGCCTGCCGCCTGAAAGATCCAACCAGAAAAAGGAGACACCAGCGCCCTCTATGTGGTGAAAAAACCTCACCGATGTCTAACTGCCACTAAACAAAACAAAAAAAGAGAAAATAATAAAATGAAAAAGTCAAATAGACTGCAATCAGCGCCCGAAGTAGCCCTACATTTTAACAATACGTACCGCCGTGAATAGAAGCGAAAAACACTCCATTTTGTTTAAAATAAGAACGACTATCTCTCTCCTTGTCTAACCGAGCCAATGAGAGAGGGGGTCGATATAGCGAGAAAGCCGATTTCGTAGATGCCTTTCGACCGACCGCATACATAAGAGGCAAACGCAATTTGACTTCGCCAAAAAGAGCAGCAGACGATGATTAATCCAATTTCGCATAAAGACATTTCTGGTGCTGTGGGGGTTGGATGGAGGAGAGGGGGGTGGGGGAGATGAGAGAGATCGACGAAAAGAAATCCGCGCACATTAAGTTAATAGGAGAGCCTCGACGATATCGTGACTCGTCAGCGTGTTTTCATCCTCCAGAGACCCCCCGCCACTCACACTCTAGGATCCTATAACGGTAAATGCAATATGTCTGATGGTGGCGACCTAACAAAATACACCATCTTGTTTACAAGAACACACAACCAAATTTTAAAAAATTGGAAAGGCAAGGGTTCAACCTGGAAGAAAAATAGGCGGGCACGTCGTCTATAGCTTTGACAAGAGATATAACATGGAAGCAGCTGGGGTAACCAAAAAAATCAGAAACAATTATTTTTTAATGCCCGCTGAGGAAACGCGAGGGAGGAGGGTCTCAGGAGAAGATCAAAATATACAAAACACATCCGTAATGTAGGTCTCCCCGTTATATATGGTGCTCGCGAAACACGACCAGATTGATTCCGGCACAAAATTCGCTCAATAAAATCCAGATTACGTTTAACTCGTTCATGTGTAGCCCATTCTTCGCATTAGATCGACCCAGCGCCGAAAATCAAATTTAGGCCAACTTCGCAAGAAGTTTATTGTAAAAAAAAAAAAAATTGGCGACCTTTATCGAAATACGATCTGGGCAAAACTTTAAGAGCTCTGTATTTTTCAAACAGTAACTTGATCAATGCACCATTTAAATCTATGATACTGATTATGGTGTGACCTCTGGGTACAGTTATTGATGCCATATTTATGTGATGGCATTACAAATAAACAAGTATATCCGTTTCAGTTATAGTCAATCGATAATCGGCAATTCTCCGATGGTTTCCTTTTAACCTTATCACCCCCATACCCAAAATGCGTTCGCAGTGCACCGAGCGATGAGTTGGTGTTCGGCGAACTGAGTGCCGGCGGCAATTGCCAACCACCGTCACCTGCCGAATAACGAAATGGAGTGCCTTTTTCTTTCAACAAATTAAAATTTGAAAAAATTATAATGAAAAAGCGGTCTTTGGAGTTTGCCAACTATTCGCTATTACGTTTGCATCGAATAAAAATGCATGATTCACAATAAAAGATAAACTACGATAAAAGATAAATATTCTTCTCTGCAATTATCCACCATCCTTTGATATATTATATAAACGCAGTGCATGGCAGAAGCTAACAATATCGCGACAGAACCCTATTATACAAAAAAAATATATATATTTTCCTAAAAGACATCAACCGCAAAGACGAGTAGAAAACAACTCAACTAATTCCGGTTGTTCGAATCTATAATCCAGAAATGTAGAGGAATATCTATAGTTTAACGTGATTCAAAAACATTAAACAAACTCCTCTCGCTCGTGGTACTAACTTTTTATTTTTTTTGTTCAGTTAAGACACCTACAAATATCAAATAGAAACTAAAAAACTAAACAACCTTCTCTTAAAATACGAGATCCCCATCCATTCCACATGAAGTGCCGGTACATTTGTTGTTTGTTGTTTAGACCGGCCCCGCAGGATACAATCGCCGAACAACCTAACCTTGAGTCTGCATCACAAGTCCAAGTTGTAACTTACTCTTTCTTTAAATGTATCATTACTGACATGGGACAAGAAGATGTACGGTTAGAGCACCAGAACGAAATGTTTGTCTTATTGTACGAGTCCTATTGTTTTTGTCTTTAAAAAATGCTTGTTGAGGTGACTTGCCACCACCTTTCTAGGCTCAGCGACCTGGTAATTTTGCCAAACTTAGGTTGCCTAGGAAAAGGATCTTTTAACGTGTCCAGTTATCGTACAGGCACGGATCACGTATTATATTTGTCAGTCCAACAGTAGTGCAGAGTACTGTATGATTCTGTGTCTCTCGGTGCTCGCACATTGTCGCCACCAGATCAGGAGGCGCACGCTAAAATCAGAAGATCTCCTAAAAATACAGTCTGGGTCGACTTTGACTTTTTTTTAAAACACCAACACTAATAATGCGCATGTTTGCACCACAACACCACATCCCCCCCATTATAATATAAAAAATATGTTGAGCGGCACTTGGTCCCAGGGCCACCGGCGCCATCTAGCCACAATGCCACGCACCCATATGTGAATCACTAATATCGCGATTCAGGCAGCACCAAAAAGCTACAACTGACCAACCTCAAACATAAATCCGAAAAACGGAATTTGAAGGAGTGCCCGACAATATGTGTGCATCGAGCGCGCCTGAATAGGTTCACCGAAATCTATGTTTTAAGACTTGCCCAGACAGGTAAGAAAAAAGTAGTACAGGCCCACTCTCGCCGTCTAACATGGGCGAACGAAAGTTACGACTGCCGGTAAATCGTACAGCGCGAAGGTTTAGAAACAAAAAAAAAAGTCTGACCACCCAGCGGTGTGCATGCAACACAAGATTCGGGGGAGGGAACGAAAAGGAGTTACCTGAAGGGGGAAGGGTCCAATATCTCGAGCGGGGGAAGAGGAAGGTGGAACAAGGACCCAACGAACTGAAAGGTTTAAGCGATTAAGCACGGCATCGGGGTTTGTAGTTTGTACCCAGGATTCGCATCGCTATGGGTGCCGTTGTGACGCCACGATGCGACCACCAATACCCAGTACCCTTCATTCGTCGCTCGCTAGTTGCCAGCCAAACGTATTTTCACCGCCAGGTGGCTCAGATACGAAGTGGTGGCCACGCCCTATAGGATACAACTAGCATCAAGAATCGAGGCGAGGCCAGGTGAAAGCGATTGGCGAGCGAGAGAAATGAAACTCCGCCATATCCGATTTCCAGAGCCGTATAATCCCCGCTGTTTTGTTACCCCGGCAATGGGAGAGACGAACCACGCATCGTGCGTGTCCCGGGCGAACCAATTTGGCATTACTGTACGCCGAAAAGCGAGTCGAGAAGAAAAAGGCGCGCAAACATAAACCATTTTTGCAGGAGTTACAATGTTGCGCATTTTTATTATTACTAATGTATAGCATAGCCGTGTATGCACAGTAAAGAGGTAGTGTGATTGTTGGGCCACCGAAAGAAAAAAAAATATTTTAAAATATGTAAATAACTATCCATAATAGTGAACGAGCTCGTCATGCACAACGAACATGACGTCGACAAAGTGATCGTAGCCCGGCTTTCATTTAACGAATCAATCGTGGCGTCACAAATTATCGACATGAAGACGGCCTTGAAATTTAATTACTTTCAAACAAAACTTAAAAAAATCAAAATGGCAGAATAATAATTTTATTATTCAGGCGAGAGAAATTTCTACATGCGTCCTTTGGCATGGAAGTGAAGTCGAACCGTTTCTGTATATCAGGTACATGTTAAAGATAGGCAGAAACCTAGGCAATAAGGCTAAGCAAAATTACCAGATTGCCTCCTGGGGTATTTTTTAGGGCGGAAACGCTGGTGGATCTCTTTAACAAATATTTCAAGACTAAAGGAATTTGAAGTAACGCCTTGGGAATACCGCGTGCCTGTACGATTGCACATACACGTTGAGAGACCTAGATCTGAAGCCTAGGCTAGACATAATTATCCCCTGGGGAGGGGGGTTAAAACGGAAACGCTGGTGACTCAAGAATGTCGGTGGTCTAAGTAGGACATGAAAAAAGGCATTTATGCTAATTCCGGACCCTACTTTTAAGTGGGCGAACAGATAAGACGAGATGTGTGGAACAAAACCATTTGAGGTCGAAGGGCGTGGGTCTTCGAGCATGCACGGTGCATACCGAATCTATATAATTTTCTTTATCTCTGTATTTTTTTTTCTTCTCTTTCCAAGCCTCCCCTCACACGCGTGAGGTACCCACACTAATGTACCCTTAGTCCAACTCCAACGCCATCTTCGTGCACCGGTATGCATATTCAAAAAGTTTCAAGCTTGTTGCATAATATATAGTCTCTTCGCCGTACGCGCGCATAAAGCATCAGCATTTTTAGACTTTGTAGCCCTATTAGTAGTGAGTGTGCGGTAGTCTTAAAAACATCCTGAGACCTTGAACCAACGAATCAACTTTTAGTGCTTTACCGAACCGATGTTAGTGCTTTAGCACAGGGAGAGCCTGCGGAATCGTGTGTGGTGTGGTACTACTCAATGTTTATATATTATTTTGATTATTTGTACACTATACATTGAGAAAAAAAAAATAATAAAAACTTTGGATTTTGAAGAAACGTTTCTAGCAGACATACTACCGTCTTCGCGTGTCCAAAACCCGCCGATTTTCTCGGGGGATTCGGGTTTAGTATTGGACGACGGGCAATGAA
>JAQGBY010007284.1:0-11955 GCA_034698785.1 Mycogona germanica | reverse complement strand
CGTGTATTGCGTTGTGCGTTCTTTCCACCAGCCAGGGGCAGCATCCTTACTACGAGACGACAGAACCGTCTCACATGACACATGCAAAAACTCTATAGAAGCTGGCTCTCGTGCCAAGTGAGCAAATGTTGATGCCAAACTGCCAGTCGTGATAAAATATTAAGAAAAAATAACGACAACAAATAGACCTTGCGTAGATGAGCCCCGGTTATACAGGAAGCACCCTGGTCAGAGAATATGTATGTACCACCACTCACCACAAGCACATACTATCACTGAAGTAACGCCTCGATCGTTCAGAGCACACTGTAGGCGCCGATCACCAAATAAAGTCAACCGTGAATATTTCCTAAGTGAACAACAGAGCATCGCCGGATATTTTTATCAAGAATAACATAAACTTCGAAATCAGCATATAGAAGGCATATGTAAACGACCCACGCCTAGGCAGCACGTACACACCGTCATGAGGCAGATTCTGCTGAGAATGGTACATGTAATTTTTGAGTTGTTAGCTTTGGTCGTTTGCAAATTAGACTAATACTAATCGAACTAGAATTGTGTGGGATAAAAGTGTTTTTTTATTTATTCTATGGATTTATAGAGTGGCGCAAGACTTTTGATCCTGTTCGGAATTTTGTTGTGTCTCACAAATGTGGTAAGCAACCCACTTTGGCATTCCCTTTTGACATTTCATTCGCTGGATACACTTTTCTCGTAAGAGTTTGACTGATATAACCAGCATAAGTTGAGTTTGTGCTAATATTCATTAAATATGGCGAGATTAAATTCCTTGTTCTTACGGATTTGAACGCAAGAATAATAATTAAACAAATTAAATAATTAATAATGAAAAAATAAGTTATATAAATTTTGATCATGGTTCTAATTAAATATTAAAAAAATGTTTAAAACATCTAATTTGACAACAGACTTCTCTGTTGTCTTCAGCACTTTATCATGTTTAAGATATCTTTAACGATTAGCTCTACAAGGTCTTCGAAAAATGGTTACATAGCGCTAGCACACGCGGCCTTGCTTCTATAACGTCCTCCTGAGATCTGCTTTCATTCGTTCGTTAAAGATCAGTCATTTGGCGCTAAATTTGTGAGAAAGTTTTGCCGTTCAACACAATTTTCTGTACTATTCTTCCTGTTCCTGGTCGTGAATCGCCTATACGTGAAATGTGAAAGACGCATATACAAATAATCGTGTCCGTTTCATGCATAGCTCGCAAAAGGTCATGCAACTAACATGTAGCTTATTGGCTAAAATAAAAAACAGATAATAATTCCTTTCACAGATAAGTAGGTCGCCATAAATAAACAATCAGCCGTTTTCATAACGCTCCAAGAACACAAATCTTTTAGTGTCCGCTAATATGCCTTCTTCCTCTCTCATGAGACCCGATTCTGTATTTTTTGGATAAGGGCAAACATGGCGATTAGTTTATTTATATTTTTGACTATCATTCAATCAAAACTATTTGATAAATAAAAACTTCGAAAACCTATCGGTAAATGCGTTTACCAATTTATCCAAATTAAGAAATCATCCACATCAAAAACACAACAACTTTTCTGTTTCAAGTAAAAAATTTTTTTAGTTTCGACATGGCAAATGAAAAAGAAGAAAAAACATACGAAGCTGAACTTATTTGATTATTCGGTAAACAAATAGCTGATAGTAGAATTTCTAGTCTGTTTGAAATTTTTCGTGTAACGAGTGTGATCGGTGTCGATATTCCTGTTTAAACAAACGTTCATCAATTTTCAATGTTGTCATTGGTACGTGCGCTTAAAACAGAAAGATCGACCACAATCATATCGTGACAACGATAAATTTCGAGCTGACTAGAAATTCCACTATCAGATATCTGTTTACCGAATAATCAAATATCTGCAATATTTCATCTGAAATATTTCGAGTGAGTGTCTGAAACGTTCAACTAGCAAATTCCATCAAGATATATCTGGAACAAACAAAAAGTGGCGACACGACTTCGAGCCTCTGTAAAAAGGGTAAAAAAAATTACCAACAAAAAATAAAATAGCCAATGTGTTTGTGCATTGAGTTTGTTCGTGTAAAAAGAATATCATGCTATTCGATAACATTTTGCGAAACGCACGGAAATAAGGATTGACCTCATCAATGACCGTGATCAGGCCCCTGAAGAAGAGCAGCCATCGAAAGCTAGCTAGGGCAAATTTCGTTGTATGATGTTAAATCCTGGCAGTCAACTACTAGTTGTGTAATTTTTATAACGGAAAAATATATATTCCGCGAAATTAAAACTGACGTTTGACATTATTCGGTCACTCGTCGCTGAACACAGATTGTCGCCCAACAATTTATTTATATTGTGTTAAACATGGATTGAATGTTTTTTTATTGGACCACCCCTTTATAAACGTTTAAAAAAACTCGATTTTTTGTATTCTTGTTTTCAGTGTGGCCGCCATATAGCAGGTAGGTCTTTCATAAATCCGGTCTAATGTACTAACTCCCGTTTAAAGACGAGTTATGAATATACATTATTCTTTAATTCTATATAGCCCGGCCATATTATACATCAAAAATGAGCCTTGTATAGTGCCGAAGCACCAAAAGGGATACAGAATATAATTTAGTGCTTACACCGCAATGACTGGGAAAAAAAAGAAAACAATTGAGCAGAGGAAAATTGAGTTGACACATGTTTATAATAATAGATAAGTGTATGATAAAAATTAACGGTGCCTATAATGATATGATACGCCAATCAAAATGAAAAATATGGAATCGGGGCAAACAAAATGTTTGTTATTTTGGTGAGCCAAAGCAGAATCGTGTGAGGCGATGGAATGCAAGGCTGGCCGGGAGTGCAGACTGAGGAGCAATGGAAAGCCTGAATGCGTATGCCAGGACATTTGCCCAACTCACTCTCACCCCATCTGTGGGTCCAACGACAAGAGCTACATCAACCATTGCCACTTGCACCGCGAAGCTTGCCTTACGAGGAAGCATCTGGCTGTAAAGCATCGGGGTTATTGCACCAAAGATGCAGGTTTGTAAATACGTTAATACAAAAAGAATATTATAAAATTGGGTTCCATTTGATTAAAAAAATGCTGCAGCTTGGACATGAAGATGCTGAATATGAGCTGCCACACCCTCCTCATATATCTTATTGTAGTTATTTCCAAAGATAATAATAATATATCTGATTATATGCTGCCGACTTATTAGAAAACTTTAAAAAGTTGGACACAAAATATTTGCTGTGTCACATGGTGCATGATCACATGGATAAATGACGAAAAAATGAATTATCTTCAGTGCTTATTATATTGGGCTTTTAAGGACTACCATGGAAATTCATTTTGAAATTGATAATGTTTGACTCCAGATAAATGACAATAAAATAACTCTCTAGACATTTGAAACTTATGGAATTACTTTGGTTAAAATTAGTGATTTGAAAATGAAATGATTGAAAAGAACATACAATGTGCAGTGTACTGTACCGAAGGTCCCACAAGGATCTGAAGCTAAGACAAAAACTGCAACAAATATAGTGACATAGTGTTTGTAATCGCCACCAATACTTGTATGCACATGCTTAATTGCTTCACTTGCTTGCTGCAATTGAGGCCAATTCGCATCGGCATTTAAATTGTATCCCCTCCAATATGCCATGTACTAAAAAGGTGACAGGTGCGTGTGGGTGGAGCGAGCAACACTGTGGCATGTGGTACCTGTAATAATCTAATTATGTGGGGGTCAAACTTGGCTCCGGCCAAGTGACGTTCTTCGGATATACTGTACGTTTATTACATACTATGTCCGATCATGTCCTAAATGTTCTAACAATACGAAGGCCCGCCTGAAGCAGAATAAAATTCCTCTAGTCAGATGAAGTATGATCACAGTGCAACTAGGTTTATAACTCACCTAATCACATTGCGCGATGAAGCTATTTTGTCGCACGACATGGGGTTGGTTAATAGCACAGGTTACCTCCCATTTTGTGAGATAATCCTGCGAAATATTCAAAATATGATTGATTTTTGGCTGCTGCGAACCAATTTCTACACTACAACTAGGCCTAATAGAGTGTTGCAATCATTGATGAAATACTCGCAATAGTGGAGCATGTGGTGAGCAGAATAACCTATATGTTTCCAATAAACCTCACAATAACTTAATGACAGTTGCCAATTCACGTACATATATCTGAAAAAATACCTGTATGTATACATATTCCCTGTGAAAGCCAAATGGGATGTGCCATATTGTTTGTATTTCGTTTTGCAATTTGAACCCACAAAAGAACCTTTTTGAATGTCGCATCATTTCTGAACAAATATACCCTTTAAGTCGCCTTCAAGTCATCAGAGGCACATTTTCCCCATTCAAGCAAGTACTGATGCACTATGAATCAAATCCTCATGTTTATTTACAGTGTAGCTACAATAATAAATTCTTAAGTTTTTTGCAATAATAAAAATTACAAATTCCGTTTTAAATTATGAATTTCCGGAGCTAACTTCAACTGAATTATTATACACAATATTCTTTTCGTGGCAGTTAGTAATTGATGAACCATGAACGTGCCCATGATGTTTTCTATAATTACTATTATGATAAGTTTTCCTCTTTTTTGGATATCAATCTTCTATTTTCCAGAAAACAAAGAAATCCTACAAGTCCGAACGACCGACACAAGAACAGGTATCAAATTAACTTGACATTCAATATTTACAACCCTACAAACCTACAACCACCATATCATATTTTATTATTTTAGTTCAACTACAGTGAATTCTTTACCCGTATTTGTGCTTCGCAAATGTTTAACAAGTTAATATGTGTTGAAAAGGCTTTATATATATTTATATATAAAAAAAATTATTAGCTTGGGATGGCTATTAACAATGAACGGTTCTTCAATGGATGTTCAATTGAATTTAAATAAATTATAAAAACATAATTATCTTTCTGTTTCAATGCGAAATTAAGGCACAATAGGATTTCGGTGAATTCTAACATTTTGGCACACCAGCTAGCATTTGTTCCATGTTGAAATATTTTTTCCCCATTCCGTAGTGGCATGCCTGAAAAAAGAAAGAGATCAGCTGCGCTCGCAAATCATTTCTTGGCTTCAGCACCAGCTAAAATTACCTGAAATTTCGCGCTGGACCTCCTCCTATACCGATCTGGTGTGGGCCGAATTCTACACGTGTGACATCAACAAAGACAATCATCTCGACGCCACTGAATTTCTGGACTGCGTCAAGAACAATGTGACCTTCACTGAATACGTTGGCGCCGGCGAGCCCAATGAACTGCTCAGGTAAATGTAAGGAACTGAAAATATGTAAATAGACAGAGGAACCGTTGACCCAGTGGATGACAGACAGGAATATGTCCCTTCCTGAAGACATGACGCTCCCACGGGGTTAAAAATTTTGAACTTTTTAATTTGAATGAAGCCCCCACAATATCATAGATTTTAAATGAATTGTTTGGTTATGTAAAATCATGCAACCAGTTCCAGTAATAAACATATTTATCTCAAAACACTTTATCAAAATTAGAGCACTTTGCGTCGACGCCATTATAAATATCGCGGACGCTGACGATGATTGGAAATTAAATTCCACGGAATTTCAAAACTGCGCGGATCCCAGTTACAAGGCACAAGACAAAAGTAAGAAAACACGAATGTGGTGACTAATGCTCATTTACAAGGGAATACATGATATTTGTTTAGAGGATCAAGTCATGACAAAATAATATTTGAATTGAGTTTCAAAGAAGTCAGGAAGTTATATTTTGTCAGAATTCAAAAAGGTACGCAATTTTCTTATTTATCCAGAAATTTTAATACCATAGATATTTTCGGTCGACTTACTGAATTTGTTTTAATTATGCTTTTGCATCACAGTGTAATATTAGATTCCAAGTACGAGTATATCGATTATTAAATTTACGCCTATCGTCCCGTCGCGTCTTGTTAACACATATTTTAGACACTAAAAATTAGACTATTAATTTTAACGGAATTAATTTTAATTTAAGGCATCCAACACCAATTTCCTGCAGAAGTACTTTATTAAAGGGACCTTAAATTTTAAAACGTATTTTATGGAAGAATTAATGCTTTAAAGATTCCCTTCCTGGAAGAAGTATTAAAGTTTGCGATGTCTACTTAAATAAACATACCTTATTTTGAGTTCCCTGTCAAAGTAGTAGCCATGCAGGTGTCTTCAACAAAATAAAAATTTATTTCCCAGAAACTCTTGCAATTGGACCAAAGCTTCAACGAAACAAGAATTGATCAACTTAATTGATGCGCAATATTCAATTTGCTTATACTCGTACTTATATTAAAAGCTTATCTTGTTTCCATAGAATGCTTCCTGGAAGACAAAAACTATGTTGACGGAGACGAGATCTCGACAAATTGTTCAAACTGGTAATTAAAAGAAAGTGGAATTATTACAAGTAATATAAAACTGTTGTTGTTTATCCGTAATGATTTAAGATTTCATTTCAGTATATGTGCGTGCGGAAGTTGGGTTTGCACGAATACCTACTGCAAACCAGACAAAAGTACCAAACGTCGATGAAAAGATTGCATTTCGGAAGTTAGTAAGATATTCACTACTTTTGCTTAAATGTTGTCCTTAGCAAAATACAGAAATGAAACGAACGAAATTTACGACGTTTCGCGTGTACAGATTATTTGAATAAAACGTTAAATATAACTTAACTTTGTTTACAATTATTTTAGAACGCTTTTTACCTTGAGTACATGCCCTACATCGAAATCAAAGATTTATTTTTCTAGTCAAAGTTAGAAATAAATTCGGCAAGCCGCCATCTGCAGTAGCCGCCATCGAAACCAATACGGCAAAAACGTGTCTGTTAGAACCAAAGTCTCGCAAAAATCAGTCTAAAAACATATTTAACAACATTATGTTATGTTTCTAGCAATGTTAGAAAAAATGTAGACCTGACTTCTTTTCACAGGGCAATAACATTTTAAAATAAGTTACATATACCAGAGCAGACCTCCCAAATTGTACACTGGCCACTGGCAACCTGAATTATTATTTAATGGCTGCAAGAAAACCGACCAAAAGGCTAGGGGTCATTTATTAATGTTATGAAGCTTTTCAATTGATAATGATTGTTTCGAACAATTGAAAAATACAAATGCTTGGAACATTAAAAAATTTGGCAATCGTACTGTATGTAGGATATGACAATACTCGACTTATTTGAAGTTTAACAACAGTGAAAATTATTCTCAGTGTCACGTATAAAATGAAAAAAATATTGAAATCAATTCAAATTTATTCTGTAAATTCCTAACACAGCTTTGAAAATGGGAAAATGTTCTGGCTATATGGCTTGAAATCCCAATAATTAAGTGAAGTAAGATTCCGTAAAAGATTGATCAATTAATTTGAAAAACGAAACGCACACATCATTAAAACCGCTTTCACCCTGGTTAAATATATTTTTTATAAACAAATTTATCTGCACAAATTTTCCATAGAGAACACTACAACATATCGAGCAGCATCAAATAGGTTGGCAAAATCAAAACTAACAGTGTAACAGATATAAATGGATAACAGTATATAATAATTTTGCACTTCTTGTGTATATCAAAAAGGCCTACTCCAAATAGGTCTTAGTTTACAGACACTAACAATATGGTAAACCAGAATTATTCAAATTGAATCAACATTTCCATGAGATCTTCAACAAACGTACATACAGATCGTACATACGATTACAATATTATAGACTTTCTTGGTTATTGTCATAGGATAGATGTACCTCTTCGGGTGATTTACTCACAAACCGTCATTAGTCATCAACAGTTCGTCAACATAGTCCACGATAAGCATTTTCTGTTCAAAGTTTGTCATGAATTGAACGCCCAATGAAGTGGGGGTTGTCGCTGAAAAGAAAATGCAGCAGAAAGTTTAGACCCAGAATTTGGATTCGGCATGTTGTTAAAATGTTGTAATTGTAGCTTCAATAAATAACGGCTTATTGAATACAAATTTGAATAATCTTATTATTTACAGAATTGCACATAAATGAATTGACTAAATTACTAATATAACGGTATAAATTGGGTAATGTGTGTTCGTTTTAAGTTTCTAACCGTACATATTACTTTACACAGTACATTAAAACGTTGCTTCTTTTTTACTCACTCATAAAAAGACATGAGCAAAATCTAATTACAAAGTAACTAAAAGCATACAAACTTGGTGAAATATATATGTGTTGAGTGGTACAAGACATTTTGAAGCCTCAATTGTTCAAAGAAATAACACTATTGTCGCCTCATTATGAGACAATCTTCACCTTTGAAATTTAGATGAATCAAATAAAAATATTGAATGAAAAATTGCACTCACTACTACGTGTATATATATCTGTGGATGAAGATTTCAATGCCATTGACACCAGTTTATGTTATGCTTATATACAGAGTGTGTACATTTGAGTAATAATATTGTAAACAAAAATTGTAAAGAACCAATTTTGACGTTTTATAAATTCCAACCTTCAGCGTGATGGATAAAATATGTTAAAGTTAAAACTAAAAACGAATTCAAACAGGAACAGTTTTGTTGCTGTTAATATAATCACCTCATACAGATCACAACAAAATATATCCATCTTGACGGTTTACGGCATGATATATTATAGATACATTTTTAAAAATTAATTAAAAAGTTCAGGGCATAATTGGCACAAAACCCATTACAAATAACAATAATATTTCTTGCAATGCGTAAATTATACTTTTTAACGAGTACTTCATGTTTCAACGAACACCAAACATTTCTCAAACATTAATTAAAGTGGTGACTTTCATAAAATCATTTATAACTGACGCATGTAACTGATTAACTTTATTCTTACGGCAAAGATCTATAATGTTACTCCTGATTTAATTTCAATTAATTTCGTCGATGCAAAAAACTTCGAATGAGCGTGCAATCGAACCTAATTAATTCGGTGAGATAAGCAAACCAGAAAACCGTAAGCCGTGAAGAAGTTAATACATATTTGCCCACGCGATTCATGTTTGATATTTACATTTTTATATTATAACCACTTGTAGCGGATGATGCGATTCGAACCCACAATTTGGTACTCTGTATTCCAACTGAATCACATGTTTCGTCAAAGTTATGTGACCCATTTACAAGTTCCTGAGTGCATGTCATGACTATTCCAATGTGCTCATCAGGGATCTAGAAAAGAACATGTGTCACTGGAGGCAAACTGACTTCAAGTTTACATATTTCGAGTTCTTCGGCTTTTAATTAAGTTTTTCAAAGACTTCCTCAGATAAATATAATTTTCAAAGCTCTCTTGTTCCAACAACATTCTTATCAACAAATCAACATTACCATGTAGTCAACAGGAAGAATGTGGTACACAGACAATTGCTTTGGCCATCAATAAAAATAATCATTAAATATTTCTACTTTTCAATATAGATTTCCAAAATACAGAGGGTTGTTTTCACGTTTGTTGACCGATTTTTAAAAAGCTGTACAACCTATGAAATTCCATTTCTCTACCATTTGTTGTGCTCGATGTGTTGGCCACGTTTCTTGACAATCGCCCTGCAGCAAAGTTTCCACTGTAGAAGTGCGCGTTGAAGCGCATGATGGTCAATGTTGGCACACTCCTCCTGGCACCCTTTATATAGGCCATCCAAAGTAGTAGGTCGGTGGTGTACGAGTGCCAGTTTCAACAGTCCAAAAGCGCATAAGTTCATGGGCGTGACTTCCGGTGACTTGACTGGGATGCAGCTAAAGGGCGGATTTTTGTTTTACTTTCCAAATTCAACATGTATTCAACTGTGGAATGCGAGGTATGGCTGGATGCCTTGTCCTGATAGATGCAATTGGGGGGGCAATTGGGGTTCGAATTTGACCTCGTTGACTTTGCAACTTCGCGATTTTCCTTTCTCGTTGACAATACGATTAATCGTTGACTTGGAAATAGTCGTTCCTTTTTCTTTACACCTTCTAATTATCGCCAATTCTTTCTTCGAAAAGAGCTTTCATGTTGCCCTCGAACCAACGATCTACTTTTTGTTTGCCATTTTGTTTTTGAATGTTGCTGGAAAAAGAAATTCTAAAACCTAAAGTGTCTATTTAGTCATGTTCAAAAAATCAAATCAATTTGAGCACGTGCTACTTTTATGAAGCTTTTTAAAAATCGGTCAACAAACATGAAGAAAACTTCTGTATCTATCTGGATGATATCTGGATGATATCTGGATGCCAACTTTTACATTTTCTCGGCATCCTAGAGAAAAAATAGCTTGAGATATTGATTATTGTTCAAAAAACCCTGTGACCTTTTAAATACCACACGTATTTCTGAATTGACTCATCTTCGTCGAAAGTTCCAAAAGTGTCACCTCATGGATGTCCACATGAGGTTCTAAGATGCACATGAAACGGATGTTGTAAGAGATTGACAACAACGATTTATAATTACGTGTATGCTATGTATTCTTCCAACACATTTAGCGGATGAACTGTGTGTTATTTGGCATTGTGTTACAAATATAAGAACTATAAAACAATAATGGCATCACAAATAAGTAAGTTAAAATACGCTGGACATGAACTGAGAAACCGGTGATGAGAGTGAAATATCTAAGAAACACATTCAATATTTCCGACTCATGGTATAACAGGTCACAAAATATATAAAATTAGATATAGAATGACACTGAGACACCGATTATACTACAATGCGTCTTCAACATCAAGACATCAATATTTTAATTTGTAAAATGTTGATGACTGCGCCGAAAATCCGAAAATACTCTGTACAATTGCCCAAGCTAGCTTTCGGAGATCCATCCTTCATCTGGGCTGGTTTTCACGCGTTGTAGTATAACATATGTTTGTCAGTGTTATTCAATATCTAATTTTATTTATTTCGTGACCTGTTATACCATGAATCGGGAATATATATAGAACAAGAAAGTAGAATATGTATTTTTTATAGATATTTCACTATCTTCACTGGATTCTCTGTTCGTGTCCAGCGGATTTCAACTTACTCATTTGTGATAACATACCCTGGTCTTTTCTAACTTTTTTTTTGCAATAATGGTATGTTTGAAACGATGACACCATTTTGTCCAAAGACCTTACAGAAATCTGAGTATTATTTCCTAAGGATAACTACTTAATGAGTTAATGTAGATACGATTACTAATACTTGGGAATCACGTCAGTCACTAGTTTTAATGCTCTTGATTCTTAGTTAATTTAGCGTTAGTGCAAAACAGTTTTTTGTAGTATACTCTGTATAATAAACCTTTCAGATACTCGTATATGCCTTTAGCATTGCAATAATCTCAATTCTGGTGCTGGGTCTGCTGACCACAAGGTCTTAAATAGATAAGGTTTCGGCATTAAAGTAGCTGGTCAAAGAAACAATTATAAGAACATGAAAGTTAAACGTGATAGCTCATTTTTCTGATGTCCTTAAGATGCTCAACTTTTACACACTATCCTACAAAAAGTAACGCCTTACAATTGACGATGTTGAATCGTATAGCACATTCCACGATGCCGTTACCAACTTAATTGAACAGAAATAATTATTTTAAGGTTTATGTGTAATATTGATCGAACACCGGACAATTCGAACTCAACATTGAAATTGCAAGCCAAATGTAAGCGAGCGAGGATAAAATAGTTAAAATGAAGAAGTCACTTTTAACAGCGTATTATTCCGTATGATGTACATGTGTAAAAGCGATTATTCAAGAATGGGGCACACTGCCCTACACTGACTGAGTTTCCTCAATAGAATACAGTAATAAAAAAGGGTAAGATGCAAAGTCGTACGATGAAATATAATAAAATAATCATAATAAATTCATAACGAATTCAT
>JAQGBY010007283.1:0-11956 GCA_034698785.1 Mycogona germanica | reverse complement strand
ATGGTGAACGAGCTTCAATGTACATCTGCGTCATAGTTTAACTCCTATTTCCCTAGAGTGTGTAGACAGTGGAATGGTCTGACAAAGCCTCAAATTCAGAGCCTTTTAAAATAAACCCATTTCTGTCCTCAACTGGTCTTTCGACCCCCGCCATAGGCCCCTCTTTTGGGTTGGCGTGCGACTAAAATTTGTAATTGTAATATACTATGCCTTACATAACTTCGGGTGTCTACGTTTTGACGTCATAACTAGAGAAAAATCTACCAACAATCGCTTGACCGCGCAGTTCTTTCGCATAATAGCTCCTTACGTTTTGCTCCCAAGTCACACATCCCTGTCTCCCTAGCCAATTATCCCCCCGTTCCTAGGCTGCGTTCCCCCATAAACATTGTAGTGTGGCGATTCATTACCTGCTTCTACAGTATGCCAATAAACATGGCGTGGTACTAATTAAACCCTCCCCCCACCCATCTTCGATCAATTCAGAAATCCAGCTATGTGCGCTGCGCTTAATCACTAGGTTACGCACGCTTTGTCATTTAACAGGTGACGACAGTCAACACGATGGCAGATTGCCATTGTTGCCTCATGGGATATTTAATCTCAGAAAACCCAATCCATCGCTAGGAGTGCTAGTAACGAATAATGCGAAGATAGATAATCGATAGTTCGCCGTTCATTAATCTATCAGAACTGCTTCTCTGGATCACCACCAGAGGGCAAGCATAACTGTCAAGCACAGAGGTCAAACGCGTAGGTTGACAGGGCCAATGCCTATGTTCCACCAATGTCAGGCTAGTTATTTTAGTTCGTTAGTGAAGTATCTAGAAAGTGCTTTGGTGAGTAAATATACTTAACTATCAAGCTCTGTGACTTGCGAGATTTCACTCAGAATGAGTGCCCTTCGTTTTATGATAACAATATTTTAGGTCTAAAGAATGTTAATCTGTGGTCACTGTTTCTTCATTTATTCTTTCATTTCTTTAATGGATGATGCCTGTGCGACCAACAAAATAATATTAAAGGTGCGTCACATTTATTCACATGAGCATTAATGAATGAGATTGACATAACTGATTAAATCTAAATGTATATTATAGTCATATTATAGTATATTAAATTATAGCCCTAAAAAATCATCTATTTTAAAATTATTTTTTGAAACTATTCACCTTGGCGTTTACTTAACGAAATTGAATCAAATTTGAGTTGTAGATAGTTCCGAAAATTTATAGTCGAGTGCAACTTATTTCACATCTCAATGTTACGTATTTCTCGAGATATCAGACGTTGAAGTTTTAAGCATTGCCTTTAAAAAGGAAAATTCAAAGATGGCGCCTCCGCTTGACCAAAATGGCGCTGTCGTCGCTTTCACGTGCGCCAATCACGTGCTATACCAGTGATGCCAGCTACATTTTCCACACTAGATCCCGAATTCAACAGGATATAATTTAACTGTGCAATCACCATATGATTCTTTTGATTCTCCACATGTATGGGCCGAAATTGCGTGACAACATGACCTAAGAATACTTTTTTCCCCTATGTGTTGAACATCAACTACAAGACTATCTGCAATGTCATGCCTAATTAATGTCACGATGGACGTATCGGATGACAAGTGACTAGGTGCTCCCATCTCTGACAAAAGTAAACTTTTCAATACCATCGCATGCACTAAGAAATGTTTGTCGGTGACGAATAATTCAGCAGAAATAATAAATTTATGAATGTAACTGCGAGACATGTCTTCCTGAGATCAGCTACAAGTATCTCGAATTTAAAATATAAAGTTGCATAACTAGAGGAATCTCCCGACAGTTCCCGTCAGGACATCTATGCCATGAGTAACGGGATTTTCAAATATTGATGCTAAATAAAAAATTAAAATGCTAAATCGGGATCTTGTGATCGACATTATTATATCGACAAATCACGATTGCTTTCAATGGATTATGCCAAAAAATATTTAAGCATTGCATTATCTCAGTTTTTCAGGATAAAATAATTATTTTGTTTAAAAATATTGAAATTTGATACAAAATAATTATCTCAAGAGTTAATTGTCCCTCTCATAAGCTCGTAAAAGCTGGTAAGCCTCCTTCAAAAATAACTTTTACACAAGACAAAAAATGTTTTTAAATTTGAGATTTTGTTTTTGCAGTGTACCTACAGTTGCAGATGTCGTTATGAGTTTCAGCCAGAATTCACCCAGTTTTAACCTAAACTTAAGAATTCTGGAGTTTAACAACATGTTTGCTGATTCGCAATTTTAAAGGATGGCGTAATGAGAAGGAATGTGCTTTGGTGATGCCTATGGCCATCGTACACTGCTGGCAGCAGGTCCCAAGAAGGAACCCCCATATATGGGGAGACACAGGCCAATAAAAGAATAAGCCGCCCATATTGCTTTTTCCGACCAAAAACATATAGATTACAGACATAAAGACTTCAGTGACTATACAGACTAACTACAGTCTGTGTGTTCCATGTATAGAGTGACTGTTGTTGCACGGGTCGTGAAACGCTGGAACGAAGATGGAAGTCGAGGAGCCAGAGATATAGACGAAGGGAGTCCAATCGTTAATATTTATATGAAAACTGGCGTTGACCGCATGTCGTTGGGGGTAGGGCATTGTCAGCGCTGACATGTATACGACAAGCACTTCGTTTTTAAGAAGGAGTCATGATAAATGTAGGCATCATGGATGTGCAAACCAAAAGAGGGTAGAAGGACTAGAGGCAGCTAGCTACTCACGGGTCATTTTCTTTAGGAAGTATGGCGGATTGCTGCGTTTTAGATACGTTAGATACTTAAGATTTCTTTGAATGATCGCTAGATGGCGTACTTCTACAATCCAATTGGTTTTGACGTGTCTTTCTCGAAGGTAGGGTGTATGTTCCAAAACGTTCGCAGCGGAAATGCAACGCATGGCAGCGGAAATGCAGCGCGTCGCTGCGGAAATGCAACGCATGGCAGCGGAAATGCAACGCATGGCAGCGGAAATGCAACGCATGGCAGCGGAAATGCAACGCATGGCAGCGGAAATGCAGCGCATGGCAGCGGAAATGCAACGCATCGCAGCGGAAACCGACGTCACTCAATGATTCGAAGCGGAGCTTAACCGACGCGTTTTAGCGCGTGTAATCTTCATAAAATTATGTGAATTTTGAAATGATTTTCTTCAAGATTAATGACTTAAAAATGAAATTATTTGGAAGCTAGAAACACACAAACACCATCCTCTAATACATGTGTATTAGAGAATTCAGGGAAATTTATCAACACTTTCTCGTTCGATTACTTTCCAATTTTTTGGGTAATGGAGAAATAGGAGATGACGTCACATCCATGGTACATGGTTTTCGAGAAGAGATGTTTATGGGAACACGTCTTATGGCAAGGCAAATTTTTTCGATAAATAATTACATACTTTGTTAATAATTCTTTTATTAAACTTTTTTCTCAGTCAGACGATTATGGAACGCATAAGAAAATCTGGCTTAAATAAATATCATTAATCATGCGAATGAGGTATTTTATTGTAGCATCGTCATGGTTTTAACAAAACAAGCCCATTAAGAAATTCACATAGGAAACCGTTGAGGTTACTCCATGTAAAAATGACTATGGTATTAGGAGCGTGGCGCGAAACCAGTAAATGTGTACTGTACTGAATTTAAATTGCCGAATTTGCCAGAGGATTGTGGGAGCTAATTTGATTGAACCCAAAAAATATGCATCCGTTCTCCTCCGACACAAGAAGTTTTGCGCGTCTCTGACTTTATTTTTCAATCAAAATCGAATTAGAATGTCGATTGAACGAACGTCGGAACATAAATAAATTATTCTGACAAATTCCTGGCAGCCAGCACACAAAAAATGTTTTTTAAGAAAAGGGAAATGGCTGACATGTTATTAGTGTGTCTCTCACCAAACAAGTCTTGTCATCGACGGATTTTATATAGCACTTTATTTTTTGCTGGTTTTTAGCTGGAAAACCGAGTCAGCATTTTCTGAACCGACGTCAATTTTTTATACACACCACCATATTTGACTTCTTTTTTTCTTTCTATATCTACCAATTTACCGAGCTTGGGACTTCTAATATACGTCAGTTTTGCATTTCTTTAAAGGGCGTACTTGTTCGTGTGCTGACAAATCCTTCTCCCGTCAAAGAAAGTTTGATTCGTAGACGCTTATTCCTTTTTATTCAGATCGCGAGCAAACTTGATTCGACTTTTACAAACGAATACTGGAATACCCTCCTGAGAATTGCCGCTCTAAGGAGCCGATCTTCCTCGCATAGGAGCTAAAAAAAAATGGCTGCTTCATGTTGTATTAGGTGTAAACCGAACAATGGTTGGCTCCATGGAGTGTTTTTCGCTCCCATCACGAATAGAAATGTTCCTATTGTAAAGGAAGCCTCGCATGGGATCCGTTTACTGAGCGCTTTCTGTGCGCTCACTCACGGCTCCTCTCCGCTCTCCGTCAGTGCCATTGGCACAACAAGAAAAGCGCTCAGTTCCGTTTATTGAGCGCCTTCTGCACGCTCACTCACGGCTCCGCTCCGCTTTCCGCTCTCCATCAACGCCAATGGCACAAGAGCGCTCAGTTTTCACGCATCAACGCCTTAACTCACAAATACTTTCATTGAATTGGCGTGCAATCGCGCCATCTATTGAGCAAATTAGACAACGGTGTGGGAATGGAGCACTGAATCACTCAATTTTGGTGTAAATGCAAAAGATCGTAGGAGCGTTGGTCGCAAAGGAGCGGAGCACGCTCTAGTCTCCCGCGACCGGCTCGATTCCAAGATCGACTTCTTAGGAGCCCGATCTTCTCCGGTGTAACAGTGTAAACATCACTTAGGATAAAAGCTGAATTTTTGCTAAAATATGGCGCCACCTGAGATTGAGTCGTACTGGCAGAATCTAATACGAATAGAATAAACAGGCCGTCAGAGTTCGCCACTTGTAATCCACGTGCATTAACGTGAATGCGAACCTAGTGGCAGCCGAGCGAATTTGTAACTTTCAGATTCCGACGTTTTGCACTGTTGACCAATTGTGTCGTCCTTTGCCGGACTTTGGGACTTCATTTAGACTCCCAGGAAAATTGATTGGTCCGACGAGGATATATCTTTGGCTGCCGATTCTTTAGAAAAAATCCAAACAAACTTTGGAAAAAAAATCCAAAAATGTTTTCCGCCAAACGTTATCCTCCCGTTACTAGGCAATGTCACACTTGACAACGCAAGACTTTGATTGGCATTTGGTTTCAATTGGACAAAGTTGTCATGCCGATATCTCGAACTTCTGAATGATTGATTCTGAAACTTGCTACGTCAGTTGGAAGAATTTGCAGTCGCTTCCCACTTAAGAATAAAATGTTCTACTATATGGCTTGGTCATCTTTTTAAGGTGACCTTTAGACCTGAGAATGCTTTTTCTGGTGGCATCAATTTGAGAAACAAAAACTAAAGGAAAGTTAACATTTCCACAATTGATTCTAAAGATGGCGTTGTCGTCAACCGGATTAAGCGATCCCAGCGCCACCTACTGGTAATACTTGTTTGATTCATATTGTTTTGAAGAGTGTGTTCACGGTGATGATAACAGCGAATAAGAGACCACCAGGATGAGGGGGGAAAATATAACAATACTCAGATGTATGTAGCAGCTATGATTGTACACAAATTAAATATTTTCTCACGCGAGGTCATGTTTTGCCAAAAATCGATCATTCTTACTCAACCCCTCCCCCTTCCCCACCCCTCCCTCCGTACGGTGAGCGCAATCAACATGAATTATGCTAAACGTACTTTGGCTATAATTAGTTGCAATTAGGGGAACAATGTACACACAAAACAGAACCTTCTGAGACCCCCACCCCGAATAAAGTCCATTTCCTGGGGTTGTAGAAATTTTAAGAAATTTGTAGCGAATATTGAAGTGAGACAGGCAATTTGCCCTGAAGAAACTTTGAGTTTTAATATATTAACCTGTATATATGATATATGTATACCTGTAGTTAAAACATAAAATTCAGTAAGTTAAACTTCTTGAGACTTCATTAAAATTAAGTTAAACTTCAGGAAAAGGAAAGCCAAACTACATTAAAATGAAGTCAGACTTCATAAAATTTCATTAAACTTCATTTATTCATTAAAATTTGAGTTAAATTTAAATTTAATTGAAAGGAAATTTAAACTTTATTAAAATTAAATAAAAAGTGCAAGTGTGTTTATTAAAATTAAACTCAAACTTCATGCAACTTCATTAAGCTTCATTTATCAATAAAACTTCATTAAAATTAAAGTTAAACTTCATGAAAATGAACACCAAACTTCATTAAAATGAAAGTTGAGCTTTACGAAATTTTATTAAACTTCATTTATCAATCAAACTTCATTAAAATTAAAGTTAAACTTCATGAAAATTAACATGAAACCTCAGGGTCTTCAGCTGATAAACGACATACGTAAATGCGCATTAGGGAATAATTTAGATTGACATTGTAACTGAGCGACCACCGTGTACCGAATGATGTAATTCATCCCAGAAATGATACACGCGTAGCATTTTTACCAAAGTCCGGTCAAACGTAATCGATAAAAGACTAATTACTCGTGCAATTGGTAACTTGAATCACCCACTGAATGATAAACGCTGTTCTTTACCACTTGGCGGCGCTCATATCGTTATTTAGCAGATGATAGGCAAATCCCAATTCATCATCACTAGGAGCGTTGGAAACGCGAGTAAAAATAATCGATTGTAACCAATGGATTATATGCAGCGCCGCTAGGCGGCACCGACAATTGTCACGCACACAAGTCATACCGTTTGGATGCAATTCGCCAAACAATAGCACAAGTGCCCAGGGCTAATTTAATCAGATCCACTAGGTTGTAGTGATTGTGACCAGTGTGCAAAAACAATGTGAGTGTTTTCAAACACATTATGGGAACACATTTAAGCAGGAAGTTCCTAAATCCTAAAATGGTCAAACGTAATAATGGAATAATCCGCTTGGAATAAGCTATCTGGAAAATAATTATTTATTTTCTGTGTGATAATTGAGTTTGAGAATATTTTTGGTCATCAAAAAATAAGTAGACTTATCCGCCAAAGAGTTCATTTTTTTAAAAAAGCTAGCACAATTTCCAGAAACGAAAGCCGAGACTACAAGATTTGAAGGTATGCTTCCCTGCATAACATTTCCATAAGATACGAATCCCGTGTCCAGGGGCAGCAAAGCGTTTTATTCTCTCCTCGATCAAGAGATGTCAATGCATTCCATTTCGTCAATCACTGTTTCCGCGACATCAAATTGAACTTATCACTCTTCTAATTGCATTTTTTAAAATGAAATACGCGCCCAAATTAAATACGGATCGGAAAATCATGTGCGAACTATAAGCGCACAATTTCACCGTTGGCAGCGTTGGCGGCCTTTTTATTTACCAGATTCGAGATTTTTTAGGCCGAGACAATACAAATTCTTTCAGAATATGAATCTCTGCACACAACGGAATATAATGTATAGTGACAGAGGATCCAGTATTGGTCAACAGATAGCGGATTTCCGAGAATCCGTCTGTCGCCAACCGCCATCATAGCGGACAAAGTACCGGAAGTGATACATCAATGGTGGTTATAGATACAAAAAAATAAAAAAGATAATACTTGAAACCGCAAAGTCATGTTAGATCTGTACATCGTTTCCGAAAAGATATACTGAATGCCGCGAATATATAAAAAATCTGAGATAGTACGCTTGTGTAAATCGAAAATGACGAGGGTGGTTCAAGCATTAAAATTTATTTGAAAGACTTAGTTTTAAAAATAAGTCCGCCCAGACAAGTCTAGGAACCCAGAACTGGGGATTCGTGGCAAATGTCAATTTATAATCGTTCAGAACTTTCCCAGTCTCTGTAGAGTTTTTGGCATATTTTGGCGGAGAAAAACCGGATCTACGTCAACATCCGGTTCTTCTCCGAAGGAAGATTCTCTTTGGGGAAATAAATGCTGATTGGATAAATAGAACGAACTAGTTCTTGATGTTAATAAACATTGGCGGTCAATGTTCGAGAGAAACTCACTTTAATTCGACAGAAATAGTTGAACACGAACGCTAAAAAACATTTCCTGCTTTCGTTATTATCCTAAAAGGAGCTGGTTGCCATGGTGATAATAGCACGTTAAGCATTTCAGATCGCGATATATGTTAGATGGTTCTGCTCAGAAGTCGATATATCGATGCGCCCATGAATATTCATTTGAATTGAATGTGCTCTTTCATAGTTTCTACTGACTTCAAATTGGAAATTTGAGACTCGAATCAACGATCATCAATGAGAACAAGTTTCCATCTTTCAAAGAGATCAATCCAAAAATTAAAAAAATATATAAATCGGTAATAATTAATTATTTTCTTGACCGATGTTCGGCAATCAAAGTCTACGTGACTCCTGTGACCCAAGCGGTGTGATCACAGCGCCCCATTTAATGCAGACATTAAAAATTAAGCAATCAGGTAGCAAAAATGTCGTAACATGTGACTTACCTTGTAATGATTCATTCGTAAAACAGGTTGCTTTTCATTGAAGAGCATTTTTTTGCGCGCCACTCCAAAGAAGATTACTTCCGGTTTGGTGGCCAGCGGCTACACGGTTGTCCCGTCGGTCTTCCGTCGCATCGTCCAACGTAATTGCTGTGGTGCGCCCACGAAACCGGAAATAGAAAGATTGACGTGCACTGGTAAATAGAGAAGCAATCAGTTGTTGGTTGTGGTGATAGTGGTGGTGGGGGAGGAGGACACACAATGGAACAACGTTGTGGATCACGTGTCGTGAAATGATGGCCCGCTTCCTGGCATTGTTGCCTAGGTAAACAAAACCATTGTCCAGTCGTTAAACGTCGGTTGTGGATATTTCGATGTCGATAAAACGCATATGATTGAATAGGCTGAAAAACAATGTATTATTTTGGATCCAGCACAAAAATAAAAACAATTCACTTTTGATAAATCAGTCGAGACGATAGCTCTCGTCGTGTCGCTGGAGATATTCCCTTTTATAGGTTTTCACGATAAAACCAATACTTATTGACTCCCTAAGTGTGAACCGGAAAAAAACGAAAGTTGATTTGCCGTTCCGACCTTGGTGGTACTTTTACGAATGCTTTATGAGTATTGACCATGGCATGTTGCAGCTTCAGTTCAATAGCAATTGATTTTCTACGCTGTAAACACCGACAATTTTGGAATGATATTGACAAATTTGTGTCCAGCGCGTTCGATTTGCGACGAGTTGAAGCGACTGCTCGGCAAATGACGTTTAAGATGGATTACATGTTCGCATATGGGCGTAGATCACGATCGGCATTGTATTTCTTGCTAGAGGGCGCCAAGAGTTTAAACGTGCTGAAGAGCGCTAAAACGCCTTGATTAAGCGCCGCTTAAAATCACTTCCGCTTCAGAGCATTTCCTCTCCAAGTTTTAAACAGACGGATGGAGTTTAAAATGGCCCCCAAAATAAACAACGATATCAATAGACCGCATGGTACGTAGACCGTCATAAACATTGACAGAATGGGATCAATCTTAAACATTCCCAAAATACGTCCAAAAATGGTCTGGGTCCGCAGCAGTTTCTCAGAAATATATTTTGGTGCACACTTAATTGCACCCGGCACTGACGTCACAGCGCCGACGGATCAGCGCGCTGCGATTCAATGATGGGAAAACTGTTTTGGTGCCTCTCCATCAAAACAAGCGAGTTTCCTCCATTCACCAGATATACACCTTCGCTTTCGAATAAATCAGATTCTATGTACAATCTCAAGTCTTTTATATCCGCCCACGGAGACGAGAGAGAGCCAGGATGTTCGTGCGCCCCGCCATTTCGTTTTGCAGCCGCACCCAGATTTTTTACAGCGGCCCGATTCAACCAAACCGACGTGGAACAAAATGCACCTTAGGAAATCCAATTCCATTTGCAATTACAAATTATTAATAATTTTAAATATTTGCTTCAATGTGGTGGACCTTTTCTTCGCGATGCAGACACTATAAAAATGTCACGATTGTTGCAAATCAGCTCTGGATGAAATATACCGTTTCGAAGAACGGGCTTTCTCTCTCCCATATTACAAAATTAACATGTGCACATTCGATTAGTGATTAGCGATTCCGAAAAAATTGCAACCACTGTTTTTTCTTCTAATGGGTTGACAATCATTTTATGATCGTCCCTCGCCGTTGAGAACCCGGCACGGATCCGCTCGACCCCGCTACAAAGAAAAAGATAGAAAATCTTCAATATTCGAGTCCCCCGTGTCTGTGTCTCAATTACCCATGTATTGGACTCCGATAGGTGCCTTCATAAAATTTGATGACGTCGGGTTTATGAGCCATACCGTGCTCTCTCTCCTTCTCTCTCATCCCGAGCTCTGGACCATGTATGGGGAAGTTAGGTAAGCCCCAGCCACGAAAACGCGCACGCAAACCTCGACTTCCAGGAGAAAGACAGTTGCCTTTACGCTTGCTGCTCCAAATATACAGTACATTATATCGGTTGGCAGTGGGTTCAATAACAACATCCCGTGCAGTCTGACGTCGTCTCCGTGTATGCGTGACCATTCAACATTTTTAGAAGAGTGCACTTTAACCTCCTAGGTCCCCATTTCAACCATTTAAAGCCAAATGCCAACTTTTCACTTGCTCCATACAGCTTCGTCATTATGTGATAACACATTTCCCCCGAAGCTGCCTGTTCAAGGTTGCGACCTCTGGTGACGTGACTAGGTCACGTGATCGCATTTTTATAGTTCATCAGGCATAATCTCAATTTGACATTTCAGTCAAACTCATGACGAAAATGCACTTTTCCCTCAAAACCATCGATTGAGCGGAACTGCGGATTGTGCGCATGCGCAGATGACGTCATTTGATGTTGAGAATTAAATTTGAAAGACCAAAATGCACAGCCTGTGCAGGTGGCGTGTTGCTTAGTTTCGTAAGTTAATCGATCATCCATCTAAATAAATCTTCAACGAATAAGCTGATTTCCTGGAAGGTCAGCAGTGGTCATCAACAACTATCATGCGCAGAGGCTATAACAATCGAATGTAATTGACCATATCAGTAGTAAAAGTGCTTGCGCTAGTACATCATATTTCGATGGATATATATTGGAACGGTTTTATGCGTTCGACGCCTACACGAATTTCGATGAGCAATAATGAAAGATGCGAATGGCGAGCCAAGAAACTGTGTACACGTACTTTGGATGCTCAAAAAGTAATTGACAAGATCTGACTGATCCTGTGACGACCACTGATTTGTGAATAAATCTTAGTGTTCACAACCATATTTTTTTCTGCGACATCATTTAGATGGCGACACTTGTATGTATGTACAAACTCTCCGACGGCCATACACACAGGGTTATTTCAGTTTATTAAATTCATGTCTCACGAACACAGCAACATAACTAAGTGGAATAAGTGAGAAAGATTCTGTCAGAACGTCTGTGTGAATTTTAATCGAGAACGTGAAATTCGGGGACAGATCCAAGGAAAGCTAGAGACTGTCCCGAAATTCATGTTCTCGGTCTCGATTAACTGGAACAAAGGTCGAACGTGGAATTTGCGATACAACATCCAGTGCAAATTTCAAAGAGCTGTGTTACGTTGCTGGTGAGTTATCGGGGAAAGCAGATTAAAAATCCTGGCACTTCAATAAAGTCAACGATATTCTTAAATTCACTGCTTGACAATTTTGATTAACTATTAATTAATCCGTTCGCCTCGGCGTTTACTTAAGAGTTGGGTTGGGTAGATAGTTCCGCAAATTTGTAATCGAGTGTAAGTTATTTCAGATCTCGATGTTGCGTATTTCTCGAGATATGAGCCGTTGAAGTTTTAAGCATTGCCATTAAAAAGGAAA
>JAQGBY010007282.1:0-11958 GCA_034698785.1 Mycogona germanica | reverse complement strand
AGGCGCGTTAAGGAATTTCTCTCGCCCGAAAAATTCCGAAGGTGTCGGCCGGAATCGAAACCGCGATCACGGGCTAAAAGGCGAATGCGCTACCTCTCTGCCACTCGACACCCCTTATCATAATCATAATCGTTTCTTCTACTTGATCGGAATCGGTCGACGCAATCCACAAGGCATCGCTCTCCTATATTTGTTTTTAGTGACAATTTGAACGATACAAAAAAATTAAAAAACATTTTAATAGGGTTGCGGTTGTCCCGGACAAAGTTGAACGACATGTTTACCGTTCGCAGGACACCTGGAGCGTGCCCAATATCTCTTACACACGATCATGTGGCTGCATCACCGCATCAGTTTACCTCCGATGAAATCAAAACAGGCATCCGATCTAGGCCAAATACGGAAACGATTTATTTATCAGTCCCCGAGAGTCAGGGATGAGACGAGGCGAAACCGGTGCCACACACACAGCCTGTGCACCAGTCCCGACACCAAGCTCCCATTTCCTGTAAATAACTTAAATAACAGATGCAAAGCGGAGTAGCTGGGACGGGGAACGAGAGAATATTTACATGTTTTTACATTCCCCACCTCACTGGTCTGTCTCCCGCCTTCGTCGGCATGGATTTCGGTTGAGGGGCGCGGAGGGGTTGAGGGGTTGGAACGAAATCCCAAAGACGACACGCGTGACAGACAGATGGTGGACTGGGAAATTCGGTACCCGAAAAACGAACCCAAAACCTAACACCAAAAATTAGTTCGGATGGACTGGCTCGCGTGACACGAGCGTTGTCCCCACACGACGACCCCCTTAACTTACGTAAACACATTTAAAATCCCAATTGGCAATCACAATGCGCGCCAGGTGGCCAATGGTCTGGCTGCGGACTTCTTAACGTTTTCTCTTAATCGATACCCCAAAATTATTTTACATATGTGCATGCTTACGTGAGTTTTCTTTGGTCTCAAATACAGGGCAATCTACCCGTATAAACACAAACACAAAATATGCCATTAACCTTATTTCCTGTAAACTGTCCGGCCCAAATGTGATCGGGGGGGGGGGGGAAAGGAGGACACCGGGTATGTAAACCGAAAATTTGTATACAAATGCGCCCCATGTGCATGCCCTGTAAACACCTAACGTAAACTATCCCAATTTTCTTCCAAACTACGAGTATATGAGGCATCACTGTAAACGCGGCATTATTATTGGCCTACTTATAGAAAACCATTTGCCCAACACTTGTAAAATTACACAAAAGGACAAAAGGATCATCTCTACAGACTCGGGGGGTCACCATTTGTCGCGTTTTCGCCAGTTTGAAAATTGCGTTTGCAGAATATGTCAAACAAGTAAACAAGTTTGCGCGTTTATTTCGATGTGCGACGTCATTACATGAGGTAAGATATATATATATCCAATAGATGTGGGAAGACGCCGATGGAGTTATAAACCTCGACGAGGTCAAACTATGTCCTACAATTGTATAACGTCCATCACAATACATATTGTAATTATAATTTTATACATGGAAAACGAATCATTGTAAACGTGTAATAAGTGAAGTTTCTATAAAATTAAGTTTTTATAAAGAGACTTATCGGCTACTTTAGATTGTGTCCTTTTTTTTTTTTAATTCACTGAAGTGACGGGTCACAACAGGAAGATTCTGTACTCCTCTCAGTGCTTTTCAGATTCTGTACCCCTTTCCAGACTTTTTGAATTTGTAAGATATATACTTAATAAGAAGAAATCGTCGCAAACATTATCTAAAGCCACCGTATCCCCGAATAGAAAATTGAAAAAAAAGGCAAGTTTTCCTTTCTGCTTGTGCAGCGGTTTACACCTTCAATATATTATTTGAAAACTTTGGTTATTCATAATTTCAATATACCAGACTTCAAACAGAGCACGCCTGACTAACATACTTCCAAAATATTTTTTTTCAATGAGACGGCCATCGCGCCAGGGAGGAATGTCAATGCAATATCCAAGCGAAGAGTTTTACAGATTTTTTTTACGGACACACATTTGGAAAAAGTCTCCGCACTAACGCGATCTTGAACTTGCAGTTTAAATTTAACTTCAGCACCGGCGACACCCTCTGTGTACAGAAGCGTGGGCAAACTGAACTACTGCTGTAAACGAAACTCCTAACGAAAACTATAAAGCCTAAACCTTTTCAGACGCGAGACTTAAAAAAATACTCAGCGTCGGTCTCGCCGGAACAGTCCCGAAAAAAAAAAGGTTTGCCGCTGCGGTGTCAATTGCCGAAAAATGCCGCAGACAGCATTTTTTGTTCGATTTTTTTTTTTTTTGGAAGCTCATCGGGTTGCGTGTGTAAAACTGTGTCGTAACTCGGCGCCCCTTGCATAGTTTTCGATGTTCATGTAAGACTGCAGCGCAGATGGTGGTAATACATTGGCCTGTACCACGAATTTCATTTTGATGCACCGTTAAGTTAGAGTACGAGGTGAGAGTCTCATAATTTGATATCTTTAAATATTTGGAGCTCCTTGAGACGCAATCTGACAACTACATATCGCTCTTTCTCTCGACGAACGACGAACTCAAATACACTGCAGTAAGCAATCGGCGTGGCCATTTGGCAGAGTGGAGCCCTCTTCAATTTTTTTAATTGCGTTTGCAAAACGTTTGCCATCATGCGTAAAATTATTGCACTCGTGTAAATTTCATCACTAGGTTCTGAGTTGAAAGTCGTAATTCAAAGAGGTACCAATGTTTTCAACTCAGATCCTCCTCAGGAGGCGATTTTTGAAATGACTAGAATATGTTTCAGACGAAGTAATTGATAAATAACTATCTCTGACTATAACTTTGGAAGAGAACAAAATCGGTGACGGGGTTGCTGACTTTAATCTGACTGATTAAACAAAAATTATTTAAAAAAAAATTCCATCTTTACAAAGTTTATTTTATAATCCGGCGGAGCTACATAAAAATACGACAAAATAAAAAGCTGTACGAGATTACAATCAGAAGTCAATTATATAAAAAAATGACTAATACAGAAAAATTAATATAAAAAATAAAATATTGTATTGGTGACTGCACCAGTTTCCAATAAAATTTGAAACTTAAAACAAATATCCAAGCTAGCTTTTGAAAGATACGATGCAATTACCACTACCTACGACCTTTTATTATTTTATCAATTTTTTCTGTATATAAGAGTAATTTTTTATATAATTAACTTTTGATTGTAATCTTGTAGTCTTTTATTTTGTTGTATATAGTAAGCAAGCTCGCCGAATTATAAAATAAACTTTGTAAAGATGAACAATTTTTGTTTAATTTAGCCAGCAACCTCGTCTCAGATTTTGTTCTCGTCCACAGTTACGGTCTTTATTATTATCTATTGTTATTACATCGGTGACTCACAACATTTTTGAAATAATCTATGTTTAATGATCTGAAGAAAGACACTCACAGGTATTCCTGTCACCCGAAAAATTCTCGAGGTTCAGACCGGGAACTGATCCAGCGTTCCCCGCGTTAACGAATACAAGAAATAGCACCTCTTGAATGACTATAGTTGCCCAAAAAGTTGCGTGGAGGACGCAAATGTTCATCAATGATAAAATAAGAGTACTCTGTAGGTGGTTTTTGCTGGACACAATCCGAAGAAACTGGCGACGATTTCGATGTCGTAAAATGGTAGAACAATTTTAATTTTTGAAATCCAATAATCATAGCGATATTAAACAGAATAACTACTGTGTTGGAAATTACGTTCACATTAATACAGAGAAGTGATGCAGTCATCTCTGATTTAATTAACGCAATTTCCAACATAGTATTCAATGGTTATTCTGTTTAATATCGTTGTGATTCTTGGATTTCAAAAATTAAAATTGTTCTAACATTTTACTTCATCGAAATCGTCATCAGTTTCTTCGGATTGTGTCCAGCAAACCACATACTCCTATATTTTATCATCGACTATAGTTGTACTTCAAAATGTGAAAAATATACAAGCGTTTCGGTTACTGGGGAAAAATAACAACTTTTACACTTCGAAATTATTTCTGACTGAATATAATCCTTGCATTGTTTGCTGCAGGAACTTGCGCTCCACTGATTTGTAACCAGGCAGTCGCATACTCAAAGAACGCATAGCTCACAAGGTGTACTGTGAGAGGATCTCATTGTTGGAGGTCTTGAAGCAGCGCATTCAAGAAGCTTATTTGTGACGGAATTATATTTTTCTGTTCACATATACAGGTAGAAACTGTTGCTTGGCAGTTGACATACGTTTAGGCTTCCCGATCGCGAACAAGACTAGTTTCCAATTCTCGAACCCTGCATCATCACCTTCATAAATATCGTTCCCTTTTCGTTTGCCAACACCAAATGAGACAGGTTGCCACACCAGAGGGGTGTGCCGCCATCTCAATGGGATGCTAGCATTAGATGATGATGATGATGATGAACTTGTTTGAACGCAAGTAGATTCAGACCGAAATCCGGGCTCGTTGCCCAGTTATCTCTCTCACCATCAGCTTCTTCACATTAACACTCAACTCAATGATTTGATGATATGATCCACATCGACATTCCGTAAACAAATTTGAGAAAAAAAAAATTCAAATTCTTTACGAGATACTACTGCAAAACCATTTTTATTTCCGCTCACTGTACAGAGGTCACTGCACTGCAGGAGTTTCTGTACCCCTTTTGGTGAGGGGCACATTTTCACCAGAACCCTGGGAATCGATATAATCGAGGAGTTTTTCGCCGCCCTTTTCAGTTTAAAAGCGCTAGAATACAACTTGATCAAGATTATTCAACAGCATATTCTGATGTTTTTGCAGTCAAAATAATCCAATAGCCATCATGAAAAATTATTCCAAACATCTATCCCTTCGAATTAATAAATTCAATTCAGAGCTCGATTTGTTAAACAAGGAGTAGGGGGGAAGGGGGGGGGCGGTCGTAAATCTGGATAAAAATTTCTAAATCACATTTCATTTATTTACGAATACAGAGTATGTGGGTGTGTCCAGCTTTTGCTGTTTGTCGGCTGTTCTTTATTGCTGGCGAGCGACAAAGAAGGCTTCCTGCAGAGTTGTCCAAGCTGATGGACGGCTATCTGACCAGCGTAATCATATTCCAAGCTAGATTGTTTGGGGAAAATAATTAACTCATTCATTAATCACTCGTTTAAATCATTTTTCTAAAATTATGTTCACCAGCACGTAATATGTTTGGTGGTAGTTGGTACTTTTACTGTTTAGCAAAATTGTCTCTCAATGGCAATGAAATCTGGTTTCAACTAAAATAGTGTAATATTAAATGGAATATTATTAGGCTTAAAAGAAATATTTATTCTGTTACAGTAATAAAAACATTTCTCCTATGTATTAATAGCATTAGGTTTATATGTTGCTTCTGCCATTAATTTAACAAACAAAAAAAACATTTTCTTTTGTCGGAACAGGCAAAAGGGCGTTTACGTTTTATGAATAAAATTTACTTGCAAATTAATATTCTAGGATTTTAATCTTAACTTTAAAAAAACACATATAACCTACCGCCATCACCAAATGTAATAACATTCTAAATTGTTTCTGGTTAATTTAGTTTACAATGAGATCACTCATCTCTGTACACGTTTTCCATTATAATTTGAGACTGGATTTTAACACGATATGTAAGATACTAGACTACATTTGGATAAGTTTTTAGTGCATTGCATTTATATGGTAATTTTTCTAACAATCATTTGAACCGCTTTTTTTTTAGTCTGGTTTCTCCAATTCAACTAAATGTTAATATGTTCCTTTCCCTCATTCGTGGCTAAAGGAAAATAAACCCATGAATAAACTTAGGATTTTTTAATGTTTGTAGACAGGGTTAGTAGCGAAGTCTGAGAATCGCTGTTCTTGGTAACGTTACCGTCTCGCGCGATAAAGCGAAGAACATCAATTCCCAGCGCGAGTATCCACACATGTGTATAACGGTGGGGGTGGGGGGGATGGAAGTGGGTGCGCCGATCATTTTAGCTTATGATTGTTGCAATAGATATTTGAGTTGGCGGGGGCCAAATCCATTTGAGACGCCGCCAAAATATTTGTAGCGTCGAGCGAAACAGTCGCACGCTTTGCTGCACGCGTCGACCGTGCCACCATCACCATCACCACCACCACCACCATCCCAAAAAACAAAACCGGCAGAATGAAGAAGAAAAAAAAAATCGGATATATAGGAAAAAGGAGTGCTGATGAAGACACACGAAAACGGGTGTTTTGTACGCCACCAGTCAGCCTTGAACACTAAACGGCCGACGTAGGCCGACACAACATGAAAAACAAGCTATTCCAGAAAAGTATAGCGCGGTGCCGAATTACGCGACGGTTTTGGTCTAAATTGGTGTTGAGATCAACAATTTTTCCAGTCTAAGACATCCTAACCTTGCAGTGCACAAGCTCTCAGATCGCAGGCGCGCTTCATGCGATTCGGCATATTTATTAATTCAATATTTTAAATCATTTTTTTTAATTCACTGAAGTGCGGACACAACTGGAAGATTCTGTACCCCTCTTAGTGCTTAGTCACTATGTGAGAGGCACATTTTCACCAGTACCCCGAGCCAAAGCCCGCGTCGGGAATCGAACCCGGGACCGCCGAACCACAGTCCGTCGCTTAACCAACTGCGCTACGATGGGTCGTACTATTTGATTCGATTCATTTATTATGATGCAAGTTTAAGGAGGGCATTGATTGCACAATTGCATATTGAAATAGCTTTCTATTTTTTAATTCGATTTAATTCATTTAATTGAGGAGTTTTCAATTTTTGCGAGGCTTTGGAACTAATTACTCTCGATATTTATTTTGAAACCCGCTAAACTAGTTCGAGAACGAAATCCAGTCGCACCATTAACAATAATATTGTCGAATATAATGTCTTGCAGAGGTGTCGAGTGGTAAAAAGGGTGCGCGTTCGTCTCTTAGTTTCGGTTTCGATTCCGGCCGACACCTTCGAAATTTTTCAGGCGAGAGAAATTCCTTATCGCGCCTTCTTTCGGAATAGAAGTAAAAGAGACCCCTTTCCTAGGACAGCCTAGGTTAGGCAAAAATATCCAGGTCGCCTTCTGGGGGGGTTTTGAGGAGTTAAATCACTGGCAAACCCCCTTAACAAATATTTTTTTAAATAAGATTTTGCAATGAATACGTAGGATCTTTTGATGTAAGCCATTTAATTTATAGATTTTAACGACCCGAATTGAAGCATTTCACTTCTTTTCCATAAACATTAGGCCAACTAGGGTGAACCTGAAACTATAGATCCCTTTTATTACTTTTATTAAGTCGGCCAAAAATAGTCAGACTATTAATCCAGCCCATCGTGCGAAGGATACTATTGCGCTGCTCTTTCAGGAAAAACCCTGATTTGTGAAACCGTGATTTGGGGTGTTCTACAAGAGAAGGTCTTCAGAACAACGTGGATTAACAATGTGGATGAACTGAGCGAGCAGATTCAGAAGGCGTGGAATGAGCTCGACTAGCGGACAATTGACGCAAAAATTAGAAAGTGACGCACCCGGCATGTGTTAATTGCTGGCGGCGGTCATTTTGAACATCTTCTGAAATAGCCATCATTTTGGCAAATATGATCTTATCATTTGTACCAAATGTTATAATAGTCGGACTATTTTTGGCAGACTTATTAAAATAATAAAAGGAGTTTCAGGTTCACCCTGTATATTATCTGTACTTCCTCCCCCGTCCCCTCCATACCCCCAATGTACTTCCTCCTCGCCTTAATCACGCGTTCTTCATAAAGTGAAATTAATTCAGGGCCACGTTTAGCACTATTATACAGTGTAAGACTAGCACGTATCCACACATGACCCACAAACTGTATATGAGGATTCTCCTAGCAAAACAACAAAGGCGCGCGCTGGGCTTGGGTCATCCCACTATCAAATTTGAGTTCATCAATTTTCTCAAATATTCCTCCTACCCCCGTTATTACTGTATATTGTTAGATTCTTTTATCCGTAAGAATCAGTTGAACTATCGCAAAGCCTCTATTAAGATAAAGAAAGACTGCCCAGCTGCTCACTTACCCAAATTATTTCAATAAGGTTTTGAACCGACGCAACAGGAGGTTCTACAGAATTCAGGTGTCAAGATACTGTCGTGAATTATCCTCATATTTATCTGAAAAACAATTTAGTTTGACCTACACATGACCCATTGCATGCTGTGAGCATTGTTAAACTGAAGTGGTAAATAGGGTAAACAGGTTTAAATTCAAATTTTGGAATCTGATTTATTCTGTAAGCATACAATTATGAACGTACGAGTTCATTCATCTTATAATCACTCTACTGTATAAACATAATCCGTTATAACGTCACATTTAGACTTAGTGAACCTGATTAATTTAACCAGATTTCTCTTCTCATGAAAACAAACCACGAACACTATCCAAATTCCGCGGAAGGATACTAGACTATAAGCTTAATTGTCGCTGAATTACAAAGAAAAGACTTCAAACGTGTAACCATAACATCCTTAACTTCGCACATCGCGACCTGAGCTCGACAGAAATTGCGGAAATGAAATGATACCCCGAGGGAGGGGGAGTTACGGTTCCTAAAAATCCTCGAAAAAATGGCGTCTGTGGCATTTATTGGACAAACGAGTAATGACTCGCGAGAGTGTTGCACCGTTCGCCAGGAATGTGAGAGTGGTGAGATACGAGAGACGAAACGAGGCAAGAGAGTCTATTCACGAATAATAAAAAGGTAAACACGTTTCTGACAATATTGGTCAGAAACAAACAACAAACTCCCATTGTTAAGTCAACCACAATGACATGCGTTTGTGTGCGCTGTCGTCAGGACAACTTCACCAACGTACCTTCTTAATACCATTTGAGCAACGGCGGATTTCATTTTGCTCTAACTGTAATTGAGCATATCAATGCCTTCTTTATACATATATAAATCAAATTCAGCATTATAATAATTTTTATCTCGCAATGAAGGGATAATTCTATTTGAGATGTTCAGTTTTTCGGTACGTGATGCAAAGGCAAATTTGTGTTATGAAAACTATCTGTGGCCGTCTTTTTTATGAGTGTTGTCAATTGAAAAAGTCAAAATTGACTTAAAAATTAAATTTGATAGCAATAGTGGGTGCACGGCTGTCGATTATTCGATCCAGAAGTACTAGTGCATTCGATTAGTCGATTTATTCGATTTAAAAAATAATATGCACCTATAAAATCATATTTAAAATCCTAGAAATTTAAATAGATAAAATTATCTCGCAGAAAACAAAATTCCAAAGCGAAATTATTTTTATTTTATCCAAATCTGATGATATACTACTCTATACAATTGAATTCTGAACTCTTCAAATAGATCGACCCGTTGTGCTTGAGCAATTGAGTTACAAATGAATCGACATTGCATGCTAATAAAGGCAGAGCGGTAAACGTTAATCCGAAATTAGGCCCACTTATCGGGAGGCCCTCTTTTATAAATTTACTCACTAGAACACGATCGATCAATGCCAAGTAGACGCAACGCCAATATTGATAGGCCAGAAATAGGTCTTAGTTGCGGCGTAATTGACAGCGCTAATTGAACAAGAGCGATTGTCGATGACAGATCCGTTTGTTCGGCTCCATTATCTGTTGGTAGGCATTCTTCTCCTGAGAACTCTCGTTCAATTACGTGGACATCAAAATCGAGACGAACAAATTTTATTTCTACGATTCAAAGGTTCCCTGGATCATCTTTGTGGTAATCGCAACTGAGGAAGGCGACAAACCTCAGACTCAGAACTGAAGTGAAATTTTCAAAGGTCGTCGACTTTCCATGGTTTTTATCCGTATTTTTTCTCTTGTGTGAATTTAAATTTGCTAGACTATTGAAAACACTAAGGCAGTTAACTACAACCTGCTAATTGTGCGCCACCTAGTGATAAAATCCAAGTATCAGGAGTGCTCGGTGAAGGGATGCGGTCTCAGGAGGACATTCTCAGTTTGTCAAGATGCAGATTTAGTAAATAGCCGCGAGAACCATCATGCTCACGAGCAGAAGGTGCGGCAAGGGCAAGTGTGAAATGGCGATCTCCTATTTCCGGTTCCCGTTTTGCATAGTCTGCAGTAATAATGCGAATGTCATTGCACCGTAATGGCCACCGTCATTACACTGCGCATCACCCGTATGTGATGCCGGTTAATTTCCTCTCTCTCTCCACTCGATTAGCGCAACCTGCAAGCTGGTTTCCGCCCAAAACACCTCCACCCCTGCACTGAGACCAAAATCCCAAATTTCCAAATATACACACACGTACACACAACAACGGAGCGCGCCCCTTAAACCACCTTAAATCGTTTTATCGACAATAAATACGAAAAATTCCCCCTCCCCCTTACAAAAAAGCAACAGCTTAAACAGTATCAGAATTTCCGGATCTAAAAAACTGAATGTGAAATTCCCAAAAAAGGAATTTCACTTTGAGGGGAGTCTCAGGAGCACATTTCGCAAACGCCACCTCCTAACATTCCGACACTCCAGCAGACTCTGAGTTCCACTCGCGGTTATTGTGGACATCCTTTTGGCAACTTTATCTGCAAGTTAAGGGTTAAGGGGAAGTCTTGACCAGTTTCTAAACGGTGATTATCCATATGCAAATGAAAAACATCTTTTGGAAACCGAAAACCACATTGCCTGCGGACAGGCATGCGCATTTGTACATCTTGCTATGTAATTACCATGTTATTACCAGGGAGCGAAAACGTCCTCCTGAGACCAATTGCTTAAACAGAAACAAAACCAAAAAATACTTTCAATGAAACAACGGGTAACCAAAATAAAAATTCTGAAAAAACTTTTCCGCAAGATGTGATTCTCCGTTTTGCTTATATTAAATTTTTGCATGACATTGTAGATTGAACCAAACGGTTTACAATTTCTCAAAAATATCCATCCCTAAATGATGTGTCCGCAAATGCTGAAAATCGCTAGTGAAGCCGAGGATTCGTTTAAACAGAAACAAAACGCCAGTTACTTACGTTTTAAACATTTATTGGTTTCAAACCCCCCTTTAACTGCTGAAACCCTTTCAGCTGCATAACCCTCTCTGTCTTTAAAAAGAAAACAAATTAAAATTCCTCAAGAAACTCACTCTTGAGATGCTCACTTCCACCCAATACGTCTCTGAAAAACTACCATCAGTACATCACCGAAGATATACATGTACAAAAATGTCTACCAAAAAACGAGGAGGCAGTTTTTCAAATAGACAACAACCCCCAAGCAAAGATAGCAAGATAGCAAGACCCCAACCATGAGAATATTCATCGTACGTCGACAGAACCTTGGAAGAAAAAAAAAGAGGAGAATTGAGAATTTACTACCAATATCGAGGATGAATTTATTGAGCTTGTAACCATTTGTTTCCCACGAGTTACCGGTTAGTTAAAGTCAATCTATTTGGGCGGTTTCGTTGTCGGCCATTTTATATTTGTTTAACGATCAACCCACACTCCTTTGTTTGTTAGCTTGCTTCGCGCTATTAAAAAAAAACACCGATTCCGAGTAAGCGGGCCCCCAACTTGCGAGTAGGGGGTCCTCTTGAGAGACAACAAATAAACTCGTATAACGAGCCAACTTAAACAAATGCTTCTCGCCCGTAGAATGATGGAATGAATGCCAGCCCCCCGACTCATTTGAAACTTGGGATATAAATTCAACGCCGAAAGACTCCGCTATTTCGGCCATTACCGAAACTTCGCAATATCTTACTGTGAGTCTTTTTTTTCCGCCTTTCTTTTTTGAAGTGGAATAAAAGGAACTGGTTGAAAATCAATGAATGAAAAAGGCGTACCCTGATCGTAAAACGATGATGGCTAGCTAACACGGTTTCTCTTTCTGTGAGGATTGTGGTCATTAGAAGTCACAAGT
>JAQGBY010007281.1:0-11959 GCA_034698785.1 Mycogona germanica | reverse complement strand
TATTCCGACTATTTTCTCATTGACGGGGGTTTAAGAATAAATACTTTCAGAATTAATATGCGAATGTTTAGTGGACGACGAACCAAAGGCTGTACTGGATGAGAGAAATAATAAATTAGGCTGACATAGCACAAACAGAATACAGTGTAATTGGTTCTTAGAATATAGATATTTTTTTTTTAAATTTACAACAGGAGTTTCTGTACCCCTCTCGGTGCTTGGGCACTATGTGAGGGGCACAAAAGTATTTTAAAATACATAAAATGGTATCCCCATTGAACGATCCTTTCTCGAATGACAATTTCCAAATTGCTTTTCAACAGTTAATGTTTGGTAAGGAGGTTCACCGTTGATTTCTCATCTTATAACCCCCAAGGCATTTTGCCTCACCTAGACTGCTTAGGAAAGGGATCTTTAACGTCCCGATATCGTACAGGTATGAGTCATGATTTTACTGCTATTCCGAATGAGAATTATCGCCCGAAAAATTCCGAAGGTGTCTGCCGGAATCGAAACTGCGATCACGGGGTTTTGAGGACTCGATCACTCGACACCTCTTGTTTTTCAATAGAATACGTGCTTGTGTTTATTGCGTTGATGTTCGTAATGCCAGTCTAACAATTGGGTTCGGCCGATCTCCTCGTCGGTATCTGGGCTCTGGGTTCCGGTCTGAGGAGGAGCCGGCACAGCTGTGTACGTCTGTGTCGGATTAGTCGGGCAATCCGTGCCCGTCATCGGAATCTTGTTATCCATAAACGCACGTGCTGTTTGGGGACCAGGGGCTGTTGGGATGAGGGGTGGCGGATGCGGGATGAAGTGGAGGGGGGAGGCTTCGATACACTGTAGGAGTGAGTTGCAGACTGCGAGTCGGGGAATAGAGCAAAAAATGTGAGTGTAGAAAAGGCGGGACGATCCCTTAAGAAGTGACTCCGCCCTTCCCGCACGTCTCAATCGGCGCGCGTTCCAGGAATACTGGAAGACAATCGTCGATTGGACGACAGCTGGCTCGCTTTTGCCATTTTCTTTATTTTCTCTGCGTGTGTGACATGTGGAAATCGAATACCGCGTGGTGGCTGCGATTTCTTTTCTCTCCTGTACTGAGAGCAGGGACAAAATCCTTGAGGATTCTACTGGCTTCCGAGACCCGGTGTTCACACGATGCATAACTTCGCATTTTTGGCCTGTAGATTTAGTCATTTTGTTTAGGCCCATAACACAAGTTTAAAGTATCCAGCGTGTCCATTTGACGCCTTCCGTGGCCTGAAAAACGGCAATTCTGTACAGTAAAAGGTATTACCCTTCTGGTTAAGCAAATATAAAAGGATTAAGCGTTAATTAATTATTAATTAATATTTTTTATTTTGTTTTTCAAAAGCTATTGCCATTGAAATTTTGGAAAATACCAATATATTTCATTTAATTATTCAAAAGATGTTGCCGGTGAAATTTTGGTAAAATTTGTAAAACTTATTACAAAATGGCAATACACTCACTGTAAGTGCAAAAAGAAAATTGAACATACATTTCGAATAATTCACCAAAACACAATGTGCTATATTTATGTTGGACGGTTGGGGTGTCTCGGACAGGTCAGTTACTATAATAAAAAAAGAAATTAGGGATTTGCTTATTTAAGTTGTTCTCGCAGTTGAGAAATTAAGATGTTGGCAACCAGTTCTTGTTCGAACGGAGGCGTCACTGGTAAGCTGTATGCAGTGATTGCGGCTGCGGTTGTGACGTAGGGGCAGCAAGACGCTTCCAATATGCATGAGCAGTGCCAGAGAGTCATGGAATGGAATGCCAAGGGTCTCAGGAGAATGTGCGATCACTATTTTATGTCGCTGTTGGGCAGCCATGCAAAAAAAAAAAAATGCGCAGAACGACAGAATAGTAATGCCGGAATAATAAAACATTGTGTGTTTGCATGCCAACGTATAAGGCGCGTCGGGAATAAAATCGTAAATATCGAAAATCTTTTGCAACAATACAGAGAAATGGGTATCGAATTTTGGAGTGGGCTCTTTCGTGATAGTCGGGAGCGACCGTTAAATTTTGTCGCGGTTTTCTGTCGCTGGAAACGCCTCGAGTCAGAAATATTCAAGCACCGACTACGTCTCCAGTATTTGCTTGACCGAATTCTCAAATATGAAAAACCGTTCATTCTTTCGCCCCGCCGATATTTTATATTCAAATAAGTCAACTGATACTACTTTCTGTTGCATTACACATCATCCTATATGCCGTTTGAATAGCAGTTTTCGTATTTCTATGCGCGCCAGATGGCGTGTTGTGTCTGGTTGAGTCTCTCAATTCCTGTATATTATAATGAAGGCCACCTTTTCGTTACCTTTCGGTAAAGGCCGAGGCGAACGGGATATGCTCGCTAGACGGCGCTCGATCGAAGCAGTTGAACTAGAAATGATTTTTAACTTTTGTTTTCGTAATTAAATCCGTAGTAGCTGCGAGTTGAAATAAATCACCCAGCGCAGAACATCCACAATTACAAAATTATGTCAATCCGTAACAATGTGGAATCGCCATATCGTTCAATTACGTATACAAATCAACGTTATTGGTTGATTAAATTATCACTTGAGATTTATTTGTGCAAACTCCCGAATTCATTATCTCGTCGTAGCCCAGTTGGTTTAGCGACGGACTGTGGTTTCGGCGGTCCTGGGTTCGATTCCCGGCGCGGGCTCTCGAAAATTTCGATCCCGGGGTTACTGGTTGTTCCCCCTTGCACAGTGCCTAAGCACCATGTTCAGTTGATTGGAAACGGCAACAAAAATAGTGCTTCAGCTCCAAAAGGTGGTACAGAAAATCCTAATGATATTACACTACAGTGAATTTTAAGAAAATTATCTCCAGAGTTCGCTACAAAGCAGGCATTGTCCTGAATCCATCGTGGTATCAGTTTTCTACACAATTTTGTAATCTGTTAGATTCTAGATTCACTAGACTCTCAATAAAGACATATCACCTTTAAGCGCTCATCAATTCGGCGAATGTACTAACAGAGTTACACGCGGATAGCGAGCCTGAAAAGCCTAGTACCGTGTCGAGACGTCAGGAATCCCCCACGAATCGGTGGAAAAGGAATTCACTGTCCCAACAAAAAAATTCGACAAGAGAGAGAGAGAATATACATAGAGAACTTCATGCTACAGCATCATGATGCGGCACAAAAAAAGAAGCTTTTCACGTACGCGTTTTACTTCTTTCTATCAAGCTGCAATCTTTGTCGGCGATGTTCATCTTCTCGATCGCTTTACGTATTTCTGCGCACACCGCTCGTGTGTGGCCTTTTATCCGAGAAGATTAAGCGCGATCTCTCTCTCTCTCTCCTTCTCTCGCTACTCGCACTTCCTGTCGGGGAGTCGCGCTCCGCACAGCGCCTCCGCTCCACGTCGCTCCATTCCACCGATCCCGCGCATACTCGACCGCGGTGACGTTGTCTCTCTCTCTCTCGGGCTCGGCGCTCCTCCAATCCGCCGTCCACTCCACTCGGTTTGTCGAGCTCCAGCGGCTGGTTTCAATCTGCCCTCGACCAGGCCGGTTCGCTTAAGTATTAATTACAGGGTTTAAATTTTTCGAGTCGGTTCTTTTTTTCGTTCTTATTTTATTTGACATTTTCCATTTGTTTTTCTGAAGCTTCAACAAATAGGTGTATGAATCGAGTGACGGCTTCTATAGGCAGCGCTTTAAAATAACCATACACGAACATTTTTGTGTGTGGGGAAAAGTCGACGATGACGTTGAAGCATGAGTGAACAAACACGGGACAGAGCCGTGGAAATCGACGACGAGCTGGCGAGGCTCCATGAATAGAAATCTATAATAAACTTTGTTTTTTTAAACGTATTCATTAAAAGACATAACAATGCAACCGAAATCTTAATTTTTTCTAATTTTTGGCTTATGTCGTAGGTAAAGGGTGATGTAAGTTTCGCAAAACATCGTGGAACCTCGCCAGCTCGTCGTCGATTTTCCACGACCCTGTCCCCTGTTTGTTCTTTTATGCTGAAATGAACTTGGTTCCGTGGCTTGAGATTCAAGTTTGGAATTTTCTTTTGAAAGATATCTAGCAACTTGCCAGATCAATCAATGACCATATCCTTGCGTCTTGAATGTGATCGACGTAAAATTGAGAACTTGTCATATCTAATTTGCATTGACAGATTTGAATGATGGCAGTGACGTCAGCTTTTGCGAGCAATAGTGACGTCACCACTCTGAAAAGACACATTTTTTGGGAATACAGTTTAGTTATCACAACAAAAACGTGATCCTTGTATTGATAAGCTTAATCGCAGTCTACTAATTTTAAACAATCTTTCCTCAATATTTTATTTTTTCCCATTGACAAAAGAATGTTCTAAGAATCGTCACATGAATTACTAGGATATGTGTATCGGAAATACTGTCCGCGTATTTCACATACTCCGTAAATCAGAACCGCTCTCATGGGAGTGCCTCAAATGTTTTTGTGGTGTCGGCCTTGAGAGCTGTTGTTGCGGTCACGGACACCGGCGTTCTTGACTCTCCTCATCCGGCGTCCCCGCCCGTCCCAGTCCACGTCATCTGGCCTGAAGAGGCTTCGACGACGTCGCCGCCTCGACTTTCAATGGGGACGGCATCGATATTAGCGTTGCACTACTATCGATTTGGCATTGGGGTTTTCAAACAGATGTGATCTCCTGAGACCTCCCCCTCCCCATGTTCTCATTTGGGTACACGGTGGGTACAAGTTGGGTACGGTGAAAACTTCTATCAAAATTAGGATAGGTTTTCGGGGTATGCATCGGTCTCATGAAGTTGCAGGCACGCTTATTCTTTTGGTTCAGCTCCAAATTATATTATCGGCGCAATTTCATTAATATTAATGATGCTATAAAAGTCCTAGTAGTTCCTCTTTTTCAGTCTTCATCAAATTGAATGAAACGCGAACCTTCTAAATTGAAAAGTATCGATTAAAATCGAAATGTAATTCTTGATTAGAAGAATTTGACAGCCGCTGCAGCTGCTTTTTTCGATGCCAGCAGCGCCATCTACTTTAATTAATGCGACTTCCGATATAACTTCCGCTATTCTTAAAGAGTTCTGCGAAGCTGGTCTTCGTTTGATGGGAGTTTCATAACCCAATTCAAGGGATGCGGGACTCTCAATCTGGAATTAGACGCCCGTTTCATCACGACTTTTAGGATTAAGGAATCGCCAACCCCATAAAGTTCCCTGTGCAGTTGACATCAGGCGGAGTTTCACATGTTCCGTCTTCTCATAATGCTGGGAATAAATTTCCGGAGCTTTTGAAATGTCAACATTGGCGTAAACTGGATCGTTCATTTCGGCACACTTTGTCATCGTCCAGAAAAGGAACAATTTCGTATAAAAATAATTTGCTGGCAATATTATTTTGCGTGAGATGTCCCCATCCTATTAACAGATAGTGATTTAGTGTCGTGAGTTAGCAGGGTGGGTTTAGGACGATCTTAATAAATTAAAAGTCCCCTCAACAAGAATCACTATCATCGATAAGAACCAGATTAGATGGGTTCGAAGTGAAGTTGGGGTAGACGGGGGAGTGAAATGAGGGTTGTGGGGATTGGCTTTCCTGGGAAAGTGCTTTTGCCGTGGTGCTGGACATCGGTCAGTTAAGCCCCTCATTCAGGGGGCCATCTGAAATGCAATGACCGGAGTGGGTTTGATGGTTCCTAGAGAGAGAGAGTGAGTGGGTCCTTAACATTTCGACCAATAGCCGTGTCCGTCTACAGATTAGTTTAGGGGGAGGGGTATAGGGTCAACTGGAACGGTGTAGGGTAGTGTGGGTGTAGGGCGGTGATGAGAGCTCTCGTTCTGGGCTAATGTTATGTTTGTGACAGCTTTGCTTCGCCTAACAGATGATTTGTTCCCCAAGTGCATTAAAGCGCGTCGAAAGGGTCGGCTCAAATCGACGAGGCATCGGGAAATAATGGTCAAATCACCGGGAGAGGAGATAGTGGCATTGGGCGTCAGATTCTTAAGGATTGCTAGGGGAATGGCGTAATGGCAATAGGGGCGTGTGACATTGGGGTTTAGTCTGGGATTCTAATAGTGGGCCCCCAAATGAAAATCGAACGTATTAAAAAATAAAATACATACACAATATAAATCGGAGAAGTGATGCTCGAAGTTGCTCAATCCCGAGTACTGCACAATTCCGGTTTTCCGATCGCATACGGTCGAATAGATTTAATACTGTTTGTATAACTTTGAAGTTTATCTAGCGAATTTTAACTGGACAATATTTTATATCCGAAAATAATAATTGGCATTACTGGTTTGCCAATGTTCACAGAAGTTTTCATCTACACCTGTTAGCCTTCATACGACAACGCTATTTGGACGTAATTGGGGTAATAAGTATTTCAATCTTTTGTGTTTATTCTACAGCTTTTCTATATATATATATATATCATTTTCCTGGATTTCCCCTTATTTGCTCAAATTGTGGTGCAACTGAGGTGGAATTGTTATAGGAATTGGTGTAACTGGGGGCCGTTTTTCACTCTACTACGCCACATGGGGCATCCAGGATAAATGATGTTCGAAGATAAGGGAATGGGAGGAATCAAGAGTCTGAAGATGAAATACTTCTTGGCACGAAATGGCCAAGATGAGAGGTTGGAGGGAAGGGAGGAGGAGGAGCTGGTTTGCTACTATGGGTTTGTTGGGGGCGTTGTGAAAGTGGGGATGATCGAAGCCAAGCCAGTCGGAACACATCGGGTGAGTGATAGTCGACTCCAACTTGGAATTACACTTTCAACTGTACAAACGTCGTAATTGATAATAAACATGGTATCAGCAGAATCGTTAAACGTCAAACCCCTCCCCCGTTTTTCAAATGGGCTGAATAACACATTCCTTGCTAATAAATGGATCCGCTTTTGCATCTTATTTAAATATGTGTGCTTACGAAACAAATCCCATACACATGTACAAACACAATCGGAATCGCAAAGATCGCTAGACTGGAAAGTGAAGTAACCACTTTGCGCATTTGTTCATAGGCAAAAGTGCCATATCGTTTAATTGGAGTGCGTTAAGGAAATAACTGCGCAATTAAGCGAATCTCGAGTAATTAAATGTAAGCCCCCGTGAGATTTCACTGACGTATTAGGACGTCTGTGTGTTTTATTGATGTCCGCTGTAGTTGACTATCCAAGCCAAGGCTGGATTGAAGAATAACTCGATGGAAGAGTTAGAGATATTTTAAATTGCGAATAAGAGTTGTTTTCGAAAATTTGTTTTGTGTTGGTTTTGTTTTGCCAGTCCTTCCATTACAACGCGTTGCCTTGAGTGTTTTAATCTGTATTGCACTATCTAATATTTGAAATGGTACAACTCATAAATTATCTTGCTTAAATGTGTCAGTGCTGCGACTTGGCAAAAATGTTAAAAAACCAAATGCTGTAATAGCCGTGAAAAACTTTGAGTAAAAAAGCTGAGAGCAAAACTGTATCAGTTGCAGTTGCTCTAACAAAATTCATACTCGAGTAGAACTAGTTTTCTATGGATCTTCTATACCATTTTTATGCTCTTTTTTCACTCAACGTTAATGATCCCATCCTCCGCGACATTACTCTTAGCAAGACGTCGACTTTAGGTACTTGGACATCTGCGAGTGCGAAGGTTCCTGTATTACGGGATCGACCTTAGAGAAAATATTGGGTTGTGTCGCGAGTCGACCATCTGTGACCTGACGAGAATTTCTCGAGTGCCTATTTATTTACGTGAGACGGGAATGGTCGTCAACAATTTGTCAAACGTTGAAGGTGACAGATCAAATTATTGGTTGAGGAACGAAAGAGATTCTTCTTGTCTATCCGCCGAAATTGATTTTTGCTCGCACGCCATCTGTCTATGCTGTGGTGTCATGCCATATTTTTTCTCTTGAGCATTTTCTGCGGTTCTAAAAAGAACAGACATGACCATTACATATTTTTAATATAGACTGGTGTCAATTTTTGTTATTATCCACTGTACTAATTTTTATTTTTAAGTTTGTTTTAAATTATACTCGTTTATGCTTTGGGCTCGTTTATGCACTGGATTTTTTAATAAATAAATTGTATATTTTTACACGTTGTCTACAATTCGGTATGCAATTCGTTATGTATGAATTAGTTACACCAAAACTATTGAAAAATGAAACCTTGATATTAAGTATAATAGATACAGATATTAAGCTATTCGCTATTTCAGTGCACCTTTAGTATCGCGATAGTTTTGTTAAGACTTGTTAAGAAAGTCGAAATTATGTGCATGAAGAGTTGTGCCAAATAAATCGCCAGTGTTGGGCCTAGGGAAAGATTGACATGGGTTCAAACCCCGCCAGTGACTTTATTTTTTATCAGAAATGGTGGATTCAGGACAACACCGAGTGAAAAGACTAACCGAGTGGCGTACTCGCTTTTTTAAAATAGTATTTTATTTCAATTTGAACTCGTAATTACGAAAAATACTGAGTTTCGCAGAGACCGGGAGTCAAACCACGGAATTACCAGTTCAAATTAAAACAATAGTAAAATATTATTACAAAAAAAAGAGACTAACAATTTTTTTTATTATCCTTTTATCTGTGATTTCAATTATTTTGAATGATCGAGCGTGGCTTAGTAGTAAATAGTATATCATAGGCCGGTTTCTTAAGTACCTTTTTCTTCTGTTCATTGGCCGCACCCAAAAATCGTGAACTCGGATGTGGTTTTCACCACATTTTTTAATTCAACCAGTTTTGTTTCCCTGAATGTTCAGTTTGACGAATGTCTAGCTTTTGACGAAGGAAAAAGGAAAGAAAACTGGTTAAATTAAAAAATGTGGTCCAAGTTCCGGATTCTTAGGTGCGGGCAATGAATAAAAGACAGTACCGTGCTGCTATCAACAAGTATGCGGTGGAAAATTCGCAATTCGTGATAAGGCTACGCTGCCCCTTATAACCTGGCAAATACTGCTATCTCCAAAGTCTTGCGTCAAAGACGCTTTGCTGGGGGGGCTTGTAGTTAGGATTTCCAATTATTCTCTCGGATATTTTCCCCCCTTCTTTTTTGGTTGTTATTGTTGAGACCAAAATGTGTTTCGTTTCTGGTCGCAAGACTAGAGCGCCACCTAACACCAACCCGCGCATCGCTAACTTGTTTGTTTGGGGTTTTTTTTCTTTGCGATCCAACATTCTATCTTAATGAATTCCGACGATGATTGACTTAAAGATACCGGCGAGCGAGGGGCGCCTGCACATTCTCCACGAAATGCACTGAATCCAGTTGGTAGGAAACGTGACGTCATTTAGGACAGTTGACGGCACCGTGCTGCGGAGGAAGAGCTGCTGGGCTCGTTTCCATGGCAACGGACCACCTACCCACTTATTGTTAGACGAGCATTTTGAGCGCGCCGTTGTAGCAAACTGCAGACGATGATGGCGGTGGTCGACCTTCCGCGACGAGTCTGGGATTATTAACCCAATCCTTAATAATTGCCTTTTCTTGGCGGGGTTATCTTTTTTGGCGCCTCCGGACGTGTAAAAAGCCATTTCGTCTTAGGGCCGCCGCTTCAACATGCCATTCTGACACGCTCGTTCCATTTTGCTCTATTGATGGTGATGCTCAATCCACCGATTGCGATGCATCGTCCTCATGATGGAACATTTTACGTTTGGCTTCATGGAATCAGTCATTTTGTTTAGGCCCCCAACGCGTATGTCAGTTTGCGTTCACCTAAGGTGTAGTGTTCGATTTTGAAATCTTTCATTGTTCGCGCGTGTGTTGGGTACAAAGTGACACAGTTCCATGGATCAAAACGTGAAATCATCCATCGTAATAAGGGCTAAAATATATCATTTCAGTCCAGCCATTGGTGCTTCAGCCAGTGTCTTAAGATTTTTCAAAGATGTTCTTTTCAAATTATACCGTATGGGAAGTTGTTGATTTTCAATGATGATGATGGATTACGTTGTTTATAGAGAAGTGTGTTATAAAAATTGGTGAGGGTGCTTTTCTGATTGACGTTGGCCAATCTTGAGCGCAACATGTGTTGCGCTTTCTTTCCTTACAACGTTTCTGTAGTTATGTCGACGTCCCGAAATAGTTTTACTCTTTGTAATAATATTAAATAATTGAGGAAAATTCAACCATTTTTCAAATATAGGAATTTTTTTATGAGTGGAACTGAACACAATTCAACCATTTTTCAAATATAGGAATTTTTTGATGAGTGGAACTGAACACAAATCCAATTTTTGAAAAATATTGTGTTCATCGGGGAAAATAAACCCGGATGATGAGGGGAAAGGGGATTTTCCATTGAGTGTTGCATCGAATATGTGTTCCGACGTGTGAAGTCGGCGCGCAATTTGCCAACACATGTTGTTACTAATTGAAAACGGCATTTCAAATTCTGCACGGCGATTGGTGGAACCTAACGGGGGTGGCTACCGCGACCCGCGTCACTCGAGTTAATTTGGGGATGGCCGCGATGTTGGTTTGTTGTTGTTAGATTTGTTGTTATTATGATTGCGGACTGTCCACCCACGTTCCACAGTCCAGAATAGAGTACAAAAGCACCGCCCCCGCAACTATGTGTATGTATGTGGGTGTAGTAGTGTCAGTGTGAGCTGTGACTGATCATTCGAATCGAAAAGAAGGCGAGAACTCTGCTAAAGATAACATTGGCCGCGTTTTCTATATTGGGCCGATTCGGGGTTTTCTAACCGACTGGGCACAAATGTCTGTAACAAAATAACCAAATAAAATAAATATAATGAAAATAAAAAATAGTTATGTTTACAAGAATGTTAACAAGCTATAAATTTCCGTGTTGGGGTTCAAAATCTAATTATTAGCTGAAACAATTACGTTTCCTAAAATTTTACAAAAAATACTGCCCAACATTTTACAAGACAATTTATATTTTTAATAATCAGTCGACTATTACTTGATCATTACTTCTATAGACAAAATTAAAATAATGCATTATATACCTAAAATAAATGAGCTAAAATAAACGGTAGTGGGGAGTAAATCCGCAAAGGCGAATTTCTTGTACTTGACCGTTATCGTAGTTGACTTTTCTCGTGTGTGGCAGCGACCCACCTAAATGACCCAATTGTTTTCAACGTTCATCAACCCAAGTGAACCAATTATGTTTTTTGTTTAGAAGATTTGCAACTGTTAAAATGTATGAACACAACCGTCGAAATTAATAATTTATGAAGGCAATATGTTTCATATTAATGAATGGTCGAATCACATGGCAACGCGAGCATTGCTTGTATAACTAATTTAAATTTTGTTCGAATTGTTTCGATGCAGAATTCTGAGGAACGATGTGTCTCAGTTTGATCGGTTCCATTCACAAACTGGCCATGATGGTGGAGGGAAGAGGAAGAGGGTGGCGTAACTCGGTCGAGAATGGAAACGAGGGAAAGCGAAAGTCACTGAGCACCTCAACAGAAGGGAAGGGAAGGGGGAGTAGAAAAAAAGGAGTGTGATGGATGATAGTTTTATCCGATTTTGGCGTTCCGGACAGTCTGCCTTTCTCCTTGGGTCCCGAGATAACCACTTCACTATAGGTATTCGCCCGAGTTCTCAGTCTTGCCATCAGCTGACTTGCCCTTCGATCTCGAGCCTTCCGTCTTCCATCTCCCGACCGATACAGTTATTGACATGAACGCAAGGATCCCCACTGGCAACCGACGTCTCGGCAAACAGCGTATGTGGTCATTTGGCCAAAGTTATGGTCAACTAAAAGAAGGGTGGGACTCCAATGAGAAACCCTGGAGGTTCCCAAATCCTATAGTTATGATCGCCAGGTAGCGTTGGTGTCTGGTCGAATCTTATTATTCTACCTAATACTGCAGATCATCCATAAATCGGCGAACGGTTTGTTTACTATTTGGGCAAAGAAAGTCAATGATTAACAACAT
>JAQGBY010007280.1:0-11961 GCA_034698785.1 Mycogona germanica | reverse complement strand
GCCCGCGCCGGGAATCGAACCCGGGACCGCCGAAACCACAGTCAGTCGCTTAACCAACTGGGCTACGACGAGTCGTATATTGACATTCAAATCCTCATTGGTTCCTCAGACTCGGTGCAGGCCACCCTGTCTGTCAATATCTCCTTGCACCCTGTGTTTAAAATTTCCATCCGCTGTCATAGTTCAAAAAACCCTGTTGGGGATCCATCCTTGACTCTTCCGAATCTTTACCATTATTGTTAGCCATTTAATAAGACATAAAAATGGTTGTTGTGCCTGGGACAGACCGGACGAAAAAGATGAACGAGAGTTGGCGATAACTCTTCTTCCACCCCAGACTTCTTCTTCGACCCAGACGATCTTCTTCCCATACTGTGGCGGAGTTAAGGGCTGCCTGGTTCAGCATGTCTCTGCCTGCATGTAACTTTTATTTAATATAACCTTTATACCTGTCCCCCTCATGGCTTCTTATATAACCTAAAAATACACATATTATAATCATTCATCGGCGCACAAACTTGCAGACATTTCAGACAATGCCGAAAAAAACTTCTCAGACCCGGCGCACTGTTCAGAATCGGCGCTCGGCCGAAAAGCAGGCAATGCGCGTCAGAGACGGCGCGTCGTGTCCGCGTGACTCTACAGTACATTAAACATAGAGAAGCTAACCTTCTTGCTAGGTTAGAACTAGCACTTAAATCCGACTTTTACAATAATGGTGGATATTTGAAAATATTTCCTCGCTGACCAAAGCTGACCAAAAAAAATTTTTTCGGTGACTGACGGAGTGTAGCGTTGGTCAGCGAGGAAATATTTTCAAATATCCACCATTATTGTAACAGTCGGAATTTAGTGCTAGTTCTATCCTAGCAAGAAGGCTAGCTTCTCTGTGTTTAACCAATCATCTGACTCGGCGTGCTTCGGCACCCTTTTTTTCTACAGTACATGTATATGCAAAAACAACCCAAATTGCAAATCTGTTCAGTCACATTTCTGTCACCAAAAATACACACAATAGTAGGGTGTCAACAAAGTACGACTCGTCGTAGCGCAGTTGGTTTAGCGCCGGTCTGTGGTTCGGCGGTCCCTGGTATGTTTTGGGGTTATTTAAATGTCAGTTAAACGGGTATTCCGAAGTTAGGACAAAACGCCGTATTTCTCAAGAGTTTAACACTTTAAAACAGAAATAGAGGAATGCTGGACACAAAAATAAAATAACAGAGTTTAAGAATTGGTGAATAAAAACTGTTGACTAATGATGTGGCCTGAAGTTATTTCATTTCTTGTGTTCCGAAATTTAGAACGAATTATAAACTTTTTTTTTTCACTTTTTAATTCACTGAAGTGACTGGTCACAACAGGAAGATTCTGTTCCCTCTCAGTGCTTGGGCACAATGTGAGAGGCACATTGTCACCAGTACCCCGAGCCAAAGCCCGCGCCGGGAATCGAACCGGGACCGCCTAACCAACTGCGCCACGACGGCTCGTACTTTTAGGGCGCACTTAAGTTTTCTATTTCTATTTTTTATTTTTCTATGCGAATAGTTTGATATAATATTTCCTTTCTTTGGATTTATGATTTTTTTTATGATTGGAAAAGCTGGACGGACTGTGGTTCGGCGGTCCAGGGTTCGATTCCCGGCGCGGGCTTTGGCTCGGGGGTACTGGTGAAAATGTGCCTCTCACATAGTGCCTAAGCACTGAGAGGGGTACAGAATCTTTCTGTTGTGTCCGCACTTCAGTGAATTAAAAAAAAGGGTTTCTAGTGTCCAGAGAAGAGATTCTTTTCCATTTGTAGGTTGAACATGAACACAATGTGACCTAACGTTTGTGAAGATTGATTGACGTGCGCCATTGTTCTCTTTCTACAACTTGACGCTGCCAGCCTCATCCAGCGAATGCTAATACGTGACCCAGAGAGCCGTGCCTCGCTGGAAGAGATTGCGTCCGACCCGTGGCTGGCACCTGCTTGTGAGCCAGGGCAGATTCAACCTGCCGAGTATCTTCCTCTGGTGTCTCGGGAGTTGGTATCGGACGAGGAGCATGCACACATCATCCAGAAAATGGTGTCTGGTAACATTGCCACCCAGGAAGATATCCAAGAGTAAGTGCTGACCACTAATCTAGTGCCCACGGTCGCGCTATCTGTAGGGGTTCATTTCCATAGCAGCGCTCCTTCTTTTTCACATACAGCTCCTTGGATCAGAATGTATACAACCACATCTCTGCCACCTACTTTCTGTTAGCGGAGCGCAAACTACGAGCTCTACGTCAGGAACGTGCCAAGCTACTAGACACAACCACCATGCATGTCTCGGATCTGGAAGCACTGGCCATTTCGCCTAGGTCTGTTTTGCGGTGGTCGCATTCACTTCACACAGGGTTCGATCTGTCAAAAATGACCAAGTCGTAATCACAATATATTTTTTATTTGCAATTTTTTTGTTCCTTTTGGTGGTTAATTAAATAGAAAAATGTATTATGACGTTTTCTTGCTGAACGAATGTAGCAAATAAATAAGTGAAGCGCGATTTAAAAAAGAAATTGTATAATGTAAAATTGCGATTGATGCGATTTGCTAAAGCTTTCATCCAGCTGAATTTTTGTACGACTCGTCGCAGGTTACAATTAAAATTTTTAGCCACAAGCAGCCCCCCCAAGAGTGGGGTCTATGGCGGAAGTCAAAAGACCAGTTGGGGACATAATGGATTTATTTTAAAAGGCTTTGGGTTTGAGCCTCTGTCAAGCCATTCCACTGTCTACACACTCTAAATATATGATGCACTTAAGATATACACTTCAGCGAATTAAAAATACATATATATCACAACAGGAGTATCTGTACCCCTCTCAGTGCGCACTATGTGGAAGGCACATTTTCACCAGTACCCCGAGATCGAATAATCGAGAGCCTGCGCCGGGAATCGAACCCGGGATCGCCAAACCAACTGCACTACGACGAGTCGTATTAAAGACAATAAACAAACGTTTATTTAAATGCCTGATAGTAAGGCAATGTAATTCATCAGTTACAGTTGAAATATGATCAAACGATCATTACAATTCCGAGCTTTCGACAGTCACGTCATAATCATGGAAATAAAAGGCAATAATGGCAACTCTCGCGGTGAGGCGAGAGGGTCAGAACAAAATCTTCTCATACATGGACATTCCCTGCACAAGTGTCTTATCGTTAACACAGTGTTCGCTTTTCAAAATGTGGTCGCTGAGTCGTACCACATTTGATGATGACGAGGACAGCCTGATCCAAAATGGCGACGAAAACGTGAGGCTTAGATTACGTTTTCCGAATTACAATACAACTTTTTCCGGAGAATTGATGTATTAAATAGATATTTTTTTTTGTTTTAATTCACTGAAGTGACGGGTCACAACAGGAATATTCTGTACCCCTATCAGTGCTTATGCACTTTGTGAGGGGCACGTTTTCACCAGTACCCCGGGCCAAAGCCCGCGCGGGGAATCGAACCCGGTACCGCCGAACAACAGTCCGTCATAAACCAACTGCGCCACGACGGGTCGTACTATATATACACTTACCGTGGTGTTGGTGGTCCGTTGGTTACATATGTAATTGACTGCACACGTAAAATACATCAATTATCCGGAAAAAGTTGTATTGTAATTCGGAAAACGTGATCTAAGCCTCACGTTTTCGTCGCCATTTTGGATCAGCGTCCAGCTGTCCTCGTCATCATCAATATAAACTGAAAAGGACAATTTGCTCCAATCTCAAGCACATTTGAAATCTCTCAAGCAACTTGAAGCATGCTTACCGTGTGACTAGGATATAACAATGTCAGTTCTTCCAAAATCTACAGCTTACAAATCTCGCAGCACTTCACTGAACCATGTAGTCATAAAGCAGAGGATCCCTAGATCTGGATTCATGCATAATGCAACACTTGTCAACATTAAGCTGTGCCTCTCACATAGTGCCTAAGCACTGAGAGGGTCTGAGAGAATCTTCCTGTAATTCGGACACTGAGAGAATCTTCCTAAAAATAGAATGGGAATGCTGGACGACATTCAAATTCGGCAACAAGGATGAAGTTGAGAACAATTTTATCCTTCAAAATTTGCAGAGTAATACAAAATGTGAAAACACACAAAAAAGCATGGTAATTTTAACAATTACATAGAACACGCTGCATAGATATCGTACCATCCTCATGAGCAGATCACGGTGCAGTGCTTCTTGACATGTACGTATCGATTTACTCGCATGTTGCTGAGTTGGTCATTTAACGCGCTTGCCTCCTGGTTGATAAAGTAGGATTCAGCGATGACTCAATCATAGTGGTTGTGCGCCTTGTGGATTAGTTTAGCTTCTGACCATATGGGAATGTGCCCTTCAGTGGCGCAGTGACGTGCGAGGGCAGATTTCTCGACTTACTATGTCCATTACCAGTCACTTACTATGGCATTTATGTTCTATTCCACCTGTAACTTGCTCTACTATAACCTTGATGCAGCGTGTTCTATGTAAATGTTAAAATTACCATGCTTCTTTGTGTGTTTTCACATTTTGTATTACTCTGCAAATTTTGAAGGATAAAATTGTTCTCAACTTCATCCTTGTTGCCAAATTTGAATGTCGTCCAGCATTCCCGTACTATTTTTGTTATTACAATCATTGGCTCCCTACTCTTACCTTTTGAGAATCTTCCTGTTGTGACCCGTCACTTCAGTGAATTAAAAAAAAAAAAGTTGCAGCTAGTTGCCTTTCTTTACACTACTTCCAGTGGATGAAGATCCTTTGAAGTTCTTCTGAGTCCTGATCACTTTTAGATTCCTGGCTCTCAATTATTCGATAGCAGGGTATTGGTGAAAATATGCCCCTTGCGCATGGTGCCTAAGCACCAAAATAGGTACAGAAAATCTTGTAGTACATATACTACAGTGAAGGGTATAAGAAAAGTCTTTTATTAATTTTCAAATTAAGTCATTGTCAAGTGCAATTTTATTTTTTTCTGATCAAAGTCTAGGGTCACCTCTGACCACTCCGGGGCTTGGCCAAATTCTAGAAATGCGATCTACACCACTGTCTACAAACTTTGAAAATATATTAATTTTGTTATTTTATGTACCAAAGGTTTCCTTAACTTCTGAGAAACTAACAAATGGATGTAAATCTGTGTGAAGTGCAATTGCAATCTTTGTGATTATACTTTCCCTTTAGATCACACATATTATATAGCTTGTCACCAACTTGTGTTCTCATCTCTTCATTATTTCAGAAATGCCAGCATGCCAGATGGACCCAGAGAGGAGGGTTTGCCACGCACGGTGGACAGTCTGTTGTCCCCTCAGGAGAAGCGCAAGGCCCTGGCCCTGGCTACAATACCACACTCGTTGGAGGAGTTGCAGAGGTGTCGGTGTCACGTGGGTCCTAATGGTCCAACTAGGCCTGGACATTCTGCCCAATTGTCATTGGCAATTGCCACCACATCTTCACTGCGTGATGTCACCAGCACCACAGCTGACCTCAATGGCGATGCTGACAGTGGTGGGTGTGACTTGGAGAAGAGTGCATCACAGGTAAATGAAAGTGGGATGGCCTCCATGGGACCGCCTCCTGGTTGGCCAGCCTCTGCTGCCCAGCCCTCTGCGGTCACTCGCTTCAAGGCTACACCCAACAACCGTCGGCTGCACTCTGTGCGCAGTTCACCACAGTTGACTCTCAATGAGATCCACGAAGAGGGCGAATCGGAGGGTGAGGTTACACAAGTGACAAGGACGTCTCCACTGGCTGCTGCCACTGGCGCTCCTCTTGGATCTCCTCGAGTGATGCTGGGCAGCATTGCCACAGCGTCCAAGTGTGAACGTCGGCGTTGTTATGCAACCAAAGCACGCAGCACAGCCAGCTGCAGTAGCTCTGACGCAACCACTAGTGATGAGGATGTGGCCGACCCTCGTCGAATTAAGCGTAAGGCAGGTAAATTGAAGCGTGGTGGCTCCAGTGGTTGGCGTGGAGGCACTCGTCGCCCTGGTGCAGAAGATGATGATGAGGGTACACAGGGTGGTAGTCAAGGTGGCCCCACTGGCCCTTCCTCCTTCTCATCTGCTGGAGGTGCAAAGGATCAGGGAGGCACGCCATCTTCATCGTCACCGTCAGAAGGAGGTGGTCAAGACACACAGCCAGGCTCCACATCCTCCCCACGACATCATGGTGATGACCGCTGCTCACCAACTGGCTCCAGTGTGTCGTCCTCTGCTGCAACCCACAGTCTGGCTGGTGGTGAGTTGTCATCAGTGCCACCCTCTCCCACTCCCTCCCCCTCCCCTTACCGAGTTGATGGAGGTGGAGGTGGCGGCAGCCTTATCACCAGCCTGCGCTCGTCCAAGACATTAAACCAGCTAAACCGTTTCATCTCATCATCGCCACCTTCCCTGCTTGGCAGTCCCACCCTTGAGGATAAGGAGAATGGGCACCCAGGTCAGCGCGCCACATTAAGTCGACACTGTCCTGGTCCGTTACATCACCTGCTGCACTTACGCCGGCGCCCACCCTCCTGTCCCACGTCAGCCTCACTCACCTCCTCTTTGACCTCCTCGCGGCTGTCTGTGGGTTCAGTGGGGGAATGTATGTCACCTGCTCCAGCTGTCACTCCATCTTCATCCACCTCTTCGGCAGCCTACAAGCACAGTTCTCTCTACCGGCTGCTAAAGCATACACCTGCTCTTGGACCAAAACGCTGGGACATGAACCGCAATGGGTTGGATAAGGCCCGCTCATCACATGGTGGTCCTCGTGCAGCATCTCCTGTGGCGACCCGACAACTTGGTTCGAATGTGGAGGTGGGGGTAGTGAGTGTTGTCTCTGTTGCCCCATCCTCCCCAGCCTCTCACTCCAAGTGTTGCAGTCTTTGCTGACCTTCGTGAAGGGGGGGGGGGTCATTATAAAACAAGGTTATTCTAGTGTGACCAATTTCAGTAATTGACCAACACTTCAGTTCTATATTAAATGGTGAATTCGGGACAGGTAAATTCACCATTTAATATATATATATCATCCAGACGTCCTAACTAAATCCCTCACTTCAAGTTCTAGCTTGATGGTCGAGTGTTGTCTTGTTGCGATATTGTTGTATTTTGTGATTGGTGATCACCATGCTCACTACTTTGCTTATGATGCGTTAGTGGAGATTCAGTCAATCACGTCGCCCAGAACCTATGTAATAGTGTGTTCAGTCCTTTTTGTCTGGATGTCGACTGAGATTGGATGAAAACTGGTGTGGATAGGTCATATGGTGCGAGAGACCCAGTATATAGGAATCATTGACCCTGCACTCCTATTGTTTGGAGTTACAATTGCAGTTGCTAAAACTTTGAGGCCCTCTTGGGACACGCCTCTTCAATTGATGGATCATACTATGTTTCACACACGCGCTAAGTGGACCAAGGTTCGGGGAAGCAAAGAAGCTTAATTTATACTCTTGGCTTGCATGGTTATTGGATGCAGTCTAGTTCTTTCTATCTTGAATTTGACCAGTGCTGTCTAATCACCATCATATTGAGAATTTTGTTGATGGAGGACCCATGTGTGAAATTCTTTTCCCATGTGTATGTGTTGCTTCAGTGTCAGTGCTGTATACTGATTTATAATGTATCCTTGAATGTCTAGGTACCATACCAGGTCATATGTAGACTCGTGGAGCTAGAATAAAGGAATCCTTGTGATCAGTATTTGTTGATATTTGTAATTACAGGGAAGTAAGGTGTCAATGCGATTTGTAATTTTGGAGAAAAATTTCAAAGACGATGCATCTAGGAAATCCTGGATTAACCTATATTATACTTATAAACCTATAGGATTAATCATGGCTCGAAATGATTGATTAGAAAACCATAATCTGCTTGACCTCTTTCACTGCTTCTAGGGTTTCAAAAAAATTCATCCCTTACAAAAATGTTCTATAGGACCGTGTAGTACTACTTCAGGGTCGCCTAAAAGGAATTTGATCATAAAACCACAATCAGCTTGACCTCTTTCACTGCTTCTAGGGTTTCAAAAAATTCATCCGTAGTACTACTTCAGGGTCGCCCAAAAGGAATTTAATCTCACTAGGAATGTGATCATAAAATTGCAGACTTTTAATTTATTCCATTAAAATTTGGCACACAAGTATTTTTTTTATGACTTGGCCTCGAGCACTTGCAACTCCATGACGTCATTTTTTTTTGCCAATCAACTGTAGTCAACCGCACTACAGGCGTTACGTCCCCCTCATGGTGCTTAGGCTCTGCGATGGGGAACGACCAGTTTTTGTTCTCTTATTTCTTATTCTTTGAAATTCTTAAGGTTCAAAGTGACGCTCGCAACACAAAGAGCGAAACGCGATGTCTGTGGGTTCATTAAAAAAAAAGTGGTTAATTGAAAAATGATATTTAAAATGTTAAATTTAACAGAAACTAATGCCATTTTACACACACATGATTGAAAGGTGACCAAACAAAATTGCTATTACAGTTTTGAATGCATGCAAGGAGACGAATTTGCCATTGAGAGATATATGCAATCGTAGCACAGTGAGCCGTCTTGTTTTCTTTCTTTTTTAAAATTTTATTTCGTAATCAGCATGGCATACGATAATATAGCAAAACATATGCTCTGCCCTGCGATAATTTGCGAGTACTCTCGTTGCTAATGCAACATTTGAGTGCTCACTGGCACTATATTCCGAATTATGTAGGCACCTGTGCATTCTTATTATTCCGTATATATCTTCGTTTGCACTCAGTAGAACAAAATTGTCTAGAAGAAATAACATTGTCAAACCAATTGTCATTTTCAAACAAATCTCAAACTAAAATCAAGAATCAAAAATAGGTAGATGTAAATACAAATAGTAATATCAATCAAGTGGACTGAATGTAAAAGTCCACCTGTTCACAAAAATAATATACATAATCAAAGCCATAATACAAATGATATTTTCTATACATATATATACGGTCGTCTGCTCCGTCCGGAACATCCCTCCTCTATTTTCTTCTAATTCTGCCAAACATGGATATGGGAAATGGAATGACTGGGCCAACTCAAAAACACCTCACTCATGAATAACGTTATACTCGTAGATTAATTCATCATTTTGCTATATCACAAATTTCTCTACCAATTGATCCTAGGCCAGGAACTTAATTTTAGAGTTTGTGCACCCTTTTGTGAAGACATTTTTCCACATTACCGTCTATTTTTTAATGGCGCTGTCCGGGTGGTAGAATGTCCATGCGCCAGGTCCTGCGATCAAGACTTAGTTCAGGCCCCCTCCCTCTCTAGTTTCAAGTCCCGACAACAGGCTGCCCAAAGTCTCACTAACATCCCCTCCCCTCACCTACGGAAATCGTCATAATGCCCTGGCGCGGCGATAATCAAATCTAAATCTAAATGTACGCGGTTTATGTTGGAGCTCTTATTCCGCGAGTTATGCGTCGAGTCTCATCCGACCCTTCAATATAGGTCACCTAATTGTCACTAGGTCAACCTAGGTCCGCTCGATGACTCGACGCTGGAAGACAACATTATACCAGGGGGTCTCGGTGGTATCTGGAATTTTTAGGGCGAGAGAAATTTCTACGTACGTCTTCCTTCGGAATGGGAGTAAAGCCGTGGGATTCATGCCTGTACGATTTCATGTACCCGTTAAAGATCCCTACCTAGGTAGCTTATACTAAGCCTGGGCTAGGCAAAATTACAAAGTCGCCTGGGGAGGGGGGGTTAGGGCGAACACGCTCGTGGGCCTCCTTACAAATATCTCAGAGAACATTAGACCAGTAAATCGCACGGGATGAGAGCCAGGTTTATCTTCCTCCTCGATGGTGTGCATGTAGCAGCTACGAGTCTTACAATCCCAGCAGTTGTCTGCAACAACATGGACCCGACTTGGCTATCGCGAACGTGAAAAACAAAGACCAACACGTTTATCGACAGAATTTTTACATCTGGCCGGTAGCTCTCTGGACGACCGGCCTTTTGAGTCTGCATTGGGCCTTGCAGCCCACTTGATAAGAGAGAACGGAGTGACCCGAGATTCGGGATGCCAGCCGCGAGCTCGGGTCGGATTGTGCTTGGCGTCGTGCATTCGTCGGACTCGCCAATCGTCACCACTAGGCTGTCCAGGGTGCGTCTCGACAACTTAGGACGGGAAGGGTGAACTCCGTATGGAGTTTACCCTCCGCTTACGTTTATACCATCTTCCCCCTTTTAACTCTTTAACCGACCAATTGATTTTTTAAATCCTAAATCCTGTCTTACAATTAACTTTTAAAAAATTTATACCCCAAAACGTAAGCAATCACGTATTTGAACAGTTGATTGAATGTTGTCTCCATGCACCGATGCCTTTTCTCCCACGCTTCCACTCATTATCCTGTAACGTTTGACAAAGCGCAGTTCAAACGAGCGCGCGAATAGCAGTCGACACTTATGTCACGAACGAGGGCGCCACTGGCCGCTAGGGGTGCTGGGGTCAATCTAAGTTCGGCTATTTAAAAATGGCGGACTATGCAGAATGGAATATGACGAGAAGAGGACCTAAATAATCAGTTTGGTCAATTTCAAAAGCCCGGGAATGGTATGCCAAACAGACCGAAATCGTTAAATTAGTGTGGATCGAATATAGTGTGGAAGCGATTTGAGATGTTTGCAAGACAATACAGGTAGGTGCTTGATCTCGGGATACCGTGTTGACACGTAAGCAAGTGACTCCCAGGTTTGGCCTAATAATTTATATCTTCCAATTTTTCATGCTAGGATGCAAGACACATCGAGTCGATCAATTCAGACTTTGAGAGGTCCAATCGACGATACCGGTGGAAGGGAAAACCTCTCGATTACAGGTGAGTACAAAAAGTAATATAGTGTAAAGACAACACAGGTGATTTGTTCAATATCACAATCTTTTATTGCATTGTAACAAACGGGTAGATGTTTATTGAAACAAGCATTATAACGAACGATGCTCTCTTTTTAGGAAGGCTTAGAAACCGGTGACCACAAAATCAGATGTGAACAAAAATCACCTTATATGGTAAGATTCCCTCAATAACTATACAAATGAACAGAATTCCTCTTTGTGAAATAATCAGGGACCCAATCAGGGACTTGGTAGTGATGACACAACTTAAATGTTTTTAGTCTATGCAGAGATAATTTGTCACTGACTAGAAGACTCAAAAGCGGGCCTAAATCCGCAACAAATATCACTTTAGTAACAGTACTATACCGGTATAGCACAAAACTTCCAGAAAAACGTTCAGAGACGCTATATAAACACTCTTTGAAAAAATCAACTCATTGGCACTTGGGAACACAATACCATAAAAAAACGATAAGGTTTATTATACTGGGTACAATACTTCAAAATATGTTTTTAACTAACTTGGACATATTCGAAAAATATCGGCCCATATACTCGCCAACATATAATCTCGTTATAGAACAACAAACGTAAGTAAAAGTTAGGAACTGGAATACGACTTCAATACTTATGAACTAACAGTATCCCTCAATTCTTATTCGTACGATTTTCAGTTCAGTTAGGGGGGACAAAATCATCCGGACCACCACACGATAGGGATACCCGCAGAGTCGACACTGAAGATTAAAAAGCTTGTACGATCACTTTCGGTAAGTTTGGAAAAAAACACCTCCTCTTAAAACTTTAGACCAAGGGAGTTGCTACTCTTAGTGGTACCTAGCCGAGTCGTAAGACAGCGCACAATTAATAAAGTAAGGACTATTATTCATACTTTCTTTTATCATAAATAATCCAAGTTTTAAGTTTTTATGTTTTTATTTTTTAAATCGGATTTTATAGTTTTAAAAGTTTATCTAAATTTGAGTTATATTTTACACTATACAAGATGGGTTCCCGGCTTTGCCTGGGTTTACAGTAACCACCAATGAAATAAAAAATTAATTGTTTAAATTTA
>JAQGBY010007279.1:0-11961 GCA_034698785.1 Mycogona germanica | reverse complement strand
TGGTCGTTCCCCCTCGCATAGTGCTTAAGCACCATGAGGGGGACGTAAAGCCTGTAGTGCGGTTGCCTACAGTTGATTAAAAAAAAAACCTCAATTAATCAATTGCTGTTCACACCCGCGTCCGATATGATATATTTATATTCAAGAATTCCTGAATAGGTAGTCGACGACAGGGGCTGTTCCTATTTTTGCTATCGTATATTTATTACTGAAATAATTTTTGACATAACTAAAAATTTGTATATAATGGTTTCAAGTACTTTTACTTCCACTATTCCTCTTCTGCACAAAACCAAGTGAATCACTGCAGTTGTGCAATTTTTGGATATGGTAATGAAGTGCAAGTTTGCCGACTAGAAAACTAATTATAAAACTTTCCCACTAAACTGCCTTCGGGGAATTGTTTTAATTAAGTTGAAGAAAATCTAGGTAGGTCCACAATTGTTAATAGCGGTTATAGAAGGATAATTTTGGAGTTTGTAATTATTAAAGCATATGCGCAAACTCGTTGAATAGTTCCTTAGTTCATTTTTGCTTGTGCCCTTTTCCCGTTAGACGGTCTCAAAGCGAATATCGCAAACTGCTTCGCCCATTTTCAGAAACCGCATTATCGCAACCATTGGCGAAAGTGGGGTTTTAAGGAAGCTAGGGTTTCCACTTGAATTAGCCTATTACATTTATAATAATAATATCACATACATGTTATTTTACACTGATGCGAGGCCAAGATAAAATATATTCTTAATGCATTTAGGTGCTAGATAGAGGATACAAAATCTGTGAACCACTTTTTACTATAAACTAAATGACTGGTGATACAAAATTATGTTGTTTATGTGCGTGAAGGACGTGGAACGCGTTAGGTATGTTTAAGTTAAGTTAGGTATATTTTATATCTGTTCGCGGTCGGCGCAGCCATTTTTACATCGATGACCGTTATACAGCTGACATTTGTCGATCGTGTCAACGACCCGATAATTTGAGATCAGCAAAGCATTTGTAAACAATATGAAATTTAAATTAAAAATAATCTTACAAATTGTTAGAGATAACTAGCAAATATTTTTATTACTATATTGAAGAAAAAAGTACTCTGTATATTTTAATTTCTTCAATATGTTGTTTCTGTTTGTCAAACAAATGAATAAATATATCAGGAATTTCATTATGCGCTCGTATTTGAAATACACTGTACTGTATTGTGCAGAGTTTAAAAAATCACAAGAATATTTTTTATTCAAATTCGACTTCTTTTCTGACTAAGCATGCGATAATAGCCAAGCCTGATGGTGCGTACGTGGTAGGGGAAAAAAGGCAGCTATCGACGAACTTTTAAGCAGTTCCAACGCGTATCCCTGCTTCTCTTGTCTGCAGCCAGCGAACGAGAAAATGCTGTTGGCGCAGATAAGACGTGCGTAGAAGTTAAATGTTGACACTAAGGAATATAAGGAGACTTCTAATCAATGAGAAAAGGATGTTTCTTTCTGCGCGTGCGCATATGCAGGCCATTCACGGTCATCACACTCTCTCTCTATCTCTCTGGCGTTCTCTCGTTTTCTCTCACTTTCTCTCGCGTCTTCTCGGGACAGGCGGTCAAAAAGATTGTTCTTGATATTCAGTGTTTCGGGGTTGCATGCCTGACAGAGACTGGCAGCCGAGAACGACTTATCTTTTGCCGTTTTCGGCCCATGAACATTTCTGGTGCTCCTCCATCGATCTGTCAGAATTTGGTATCATCGACTGCAGTTATGGTTCGTCGTTTGAAGATGGATGTGGGCTATAGGTTATATCGACTAGGGGTTCATTACAAGACTTGAGCGCAAAAACGTATTTGAATTAATATAGTTTGATAAACAAACGTACCACCAATCAAATCCATTATTGTGTCCACAGTCTGTTGTATCAGAGTGGTTCTTTGCAATTATAGTATCATAAAGACATTGGAATTTGATGAAGCTGGACGCAATCAACTAAAAGCGCGGCAACGAGGTTATTAATTAAACAAAATGTTTATTAATGGGGAGTACGGAAATGTGCAGTTATTTTAAACTAAGCAACAATTATAATAACTGTAAAACGATTGGGCGATAATGTGCAGGCTGAGTAGAAAAATTAGAAACATCAGGATGATGGTCGGAATCCTGACGACCCCGTGGCGTAGTTTATATTACTTGCGTCATGATGCAATGATAAATACGTTGCCCCAGTTAGCTTTCGATTTAAACGTCCGTAGCCAAAGGCCATGACGCGAAATATTTTGTGCAATGGCAATGAAGCTATATAGGAGCACACGGATCAGACTTGGGTTGCTACGATGACGATTCTCGTGAAATATCGGACCATGTGGTAAATTTGTTGGATGTGAATCGTCATCTTCATAGTTGCTCTAGGTAATTCATTTTTTAAATAGTAGTTTACTATTATTTATGTTAAGAGATATCGCCAACTCTTTTCGTCTTTTCTCGTCCGGCGCTGTCATGCGCACAACTTACATTTTATTTTACATAATCAAGACGTAGTATTTCTATTATTTTGTTAGTCAGTTTTTGTTATTACGGTTTTTTTAAGGGACTGTTCAAATAGAACGTCCCAATCACATCCAAAACAGGTCTGCTAACCCCCACCCCTTCTTGTTGGTATATACAATTACTACAATACAAAATTGTTGCCAATATTCGGAATTGATGATCTCAACTTTGTCGCAGCAGTACGACATTTTCTGAAAGAGTAGAATAATAATAAAAATCCGTGTGTCGGATGTCATCAAAATATACACGTAGGCTAAAATTAAATCTCGCTGAATCCTGGTGCAAGTCGCAGTGAGAAAAATATTCTGAAATGCGTATTCCATTTCGTAGAATCACAAACGCCAACGCCACAAATTTAAAAAAAAAAAATTCTTAAACATGGCGCGACTGTCAATTCGAAGTCATGCCGTCAATTGTAAATGCAAAGTGACTTCAACGCTCCCAAAGTATCAACAATATGTTGTATAGTATATCAATTATCATTTCCGGTGACGGCTTATGATGCCATGTTTCGTGACCACGAAAAAAGACATTTATGTTTAACGTAAATGTCTTTTTTCGTGGTCACGTCATATGCCATTAATGCACTGTACCTCTATCGTATCAACTAGCTGTTGGATAGTTTATAATGTTTCATTTCACTCTAACCTCTGCGACGTTAAATAAACTAATGGATGCTTGCGGTTTTGACTTGGCGTTTAAATTCCACGTATGCGACACAAACTATTCCGGAGGCCATCACGCCTAGCCGTAGATATGCATGCAGTTCAGACGTCGTTGCGTGCATTTTTGCCACAATCATTTTGGAAAGGCAGCAAGCCTATATAACCCGACCAAACTCATACGACGACCCAGTAGCGGGGCCAAGTTCATTTTATCGATTTTCTAATGCACGAACCTGTGTGTTGGCCAGACGAGAGTTGATGATCATTTCGTCCATTCTACGGTTGCGCAGCAGAAAGTAGAGCAGACAGACGCACAGTGGTTAGCTAGACTTTGCATGAAAAGTATTTCAATTTTGCGGTTACACCCACTACAGTTACCGAAATGTTCGGCAGTAAAACAGTTCTGAATAACGCAAAGCGTTTGCAAAATCCTGGTTAATCTCGTATATTCGGGCGAGTATATCTCGTATTCATTTAAATATGTATTCGTTTGCTGGATATTCAAATTCTAATAAAGTAGTGGTTTATATGCTAAGTAATGGTGATCACAAAATAATCTAGTGAACTCGTAAATTGTTAAAATTGTCAAAACATCAATACAACTCTGTAAAGTAAATCAAATGTTGTACGACAACATTCAGCGAAAACATTTAGCCTAAGATAATCTTTAGTTTTTGCCAATTCAGTCAATATCAATTTATATGTAAAACGCCGCCAAGAATTAAGAATCCATTTAAAATAGTTGTTGCAGCTTTCGCGTACCTTTCATCCACATACCTTCCATTCGCAAGTAACTAAATTTTTACATACTGAGTATAATGGTATTCGCACCTCACAAGACCCACAACACAAATTTTGCACCATTCGAGCAAATAACAAGGAGTCTACACTCTAGAACATTCAGGACTCAGTGATAAAAGAAGTGAACAGTCGTGTGTGAACACGAATATGAAAAATTCCATGAAGCCAAAAGTGAAATGCACCTAGTGCGAACTTGGCTGTAGATGGTGTGGCGCTTGTTTTATCGATCGCTAACCATATTTACACCAGGAGCATTAAACAGTTTATTCTATTAAAGTATCATTTTGTGTGGGCTTAACGAGCATATATACGAGAAATTATTTCAAATAACCGGACATGCGAGCTCACGAAATTAAAATAGCAGCAAAATGACATATCTTTGAAGCAAAACATAGTATGTTCCTATGTGTAAACGTTGCCTAACCATTAGTCGTATACATGTATGTTCCTTGCAATAATATTATTTCAAAAACCACTAGAGCAAAGAGAGAAAGTGAGAAAACTGGACCGGGAAATGTTGGCGATCTTTACGAACGTTCATGAGGTTTATACACACACTTTGTTGAGAACCCCAGTACGCAAATTATGACAGTATAAAGAGAATGGGGGAATCTCGGGCGACAAATATGAGTAACCTATAACGATTTATTTGACGTATGCACAGATCCGCTTTTATTCGGAATGAGACAACTGTGTGCACGTTTATCAACAATCTGTATTACAACTACAAGCCATGCAAACATTCGTCATTATCAAGACACCTCTATCTTTTGTTGAGAGGGCAAGCACACAAAATAGTAACACAAATTTGAGGACCATCCCAAGATCATCGCAAAATTGGCCGAAATTAAATTATATTTCAACCAAATAAGCGTTAAAGAAAAGGTGCAAGAGCACGAGCAGATTCAGATATATTTATCACAATAAAAACACAAAGCTAGATAGTTTAGAGGCAAGATCCGAAAGGTACAGCAATAAAATGACGAAAGGTGTTGTCAGCCATCGAGATTCTTACAGATATCATTTCTTTCGTCGTTTTATTCCTGTACCTTTCGGATCTTGCCGCTAAACTATCTAACTATATAAACTATCTTGTTGTGATAAATAAGTGTTCATGTTAGGTTTGAAGTTAGCTTCAGCTTTAAATGGTTTAACTATTCGCCTCGAACACAGTGCAGACAAGTATTCTACATGTAATTCCACCTCTCATGTCTAGATTTACTTTTTTGGAACGGAAGTTTATACTACTGCATTTTTAACCTCGTGTATATTGGATTGCCGAATTATTGAATCATCGCTGTTCATTGGATTAAACACTTCGTTGTTCGTTCGGGTTGTGTGTCCAGAAACCTTCAGTTTTTAATTTATATTCTACGAAATTGCAACCGAATTTTGCAATTGCTGGCAAAAGCGACCGAAACTTAGAATGATCACCGGATCAACTGTGTGGGTTAACTAGATTAATCGGAAGAGTCGCCGAACAAGAGGGTATTCGTTCCGGCTAATCCAGTAAAACAATAAAAGTATCTAATTTTTGGTTGAACCAAGTAGTCAAACGCGCATTTGTGCATGAGGAGAAATGATACGGTAAGACCAATAAATATATAATGCTTGGATCCTTTATCTCATTATTAATAATTGCTTTTGTTCTTTTGTGTAGGGTAAGCACTATTTATGCATTGTTCCTCTTTGTGGGTTTATGTGAGTGAACGCCTGTTTCATCGATTGAGCCATGCAGTCAAAGCAAGGGTAAAAGCTGATCTCGTGTCATTATATACGCTGAACATTATGTGGGTGTTTAGGGAATAACCACTTTTCGCTATGGCTAGTTTGATTTGTCCATCTCCATTTGCAACAAAGCGATATAGGTCACAGTGTTCCACTAAATAACCTCTATTACAGCTGTACTCGTATTGCTTGCTTCACCCCAGGTGTGGTGCGTTTAGTTGCGTATCGCTAATCTCCACTGCTGTATTAACATGTAGTTTTATTGCAAATACATAGCTAGAAAATATGAAAATAAACTTTCAGAATAGATGTACGAAATATGAATATCATGCAAGGCGTGCAACCATATATTCAGATAACGGCAAACAGACAATAAGAAATGTTATTTGTATACGCTCATATTGCAAGATACATGTGTATCGATTAATTACGTGAGACAGGCATGGCCGTTCCGCTCCGACAATTCGATCGGTTGGAAGCTTGCCGAGTCCAAATAACTTTTCCCTAACCCAAGGCTGTCGTCGGTGGAATAGCAGGGCACCGTTCGGACGCCTATCTGGGCTCGATGCCCTGGTACTACTGTGTGCGCGCTCGCTGTCCTACTGTTCCGGAAATACTTTGTTCAAAATTGAACTCGGTTGTCCAGCCATCGTTTCCTGTGCCGCTGTCTCTTGTTATTGTTAGGTCGTTATTGCCCACCTAACGCCCATCGGTGGCTTTATGAAGCAGAAAATTGGCCCGGCTGGCGCGCCGGCGACGACTCGTCACAACGCTGACGTGGGAAGCTCGACGCCCCCTCCTCCCCCATCATTCGTCGATCGTGTCCATGACGTATCCGGCGCTAATAAGCTGCTGGGAATGACATTAGTACTTACTGGACTGGCAGACGATCGGTGTGGCGAGCCCAATGGGAAGAGTGGTAAACTGCACTGGGGATATATGGTGAAGGATTGTCCCGCGCGTCAACAAATTTCGGAATCGAGGTAATGATGGATGGACTTGGGACAGCAGAGGTTGTCAAACCTTTAAGTTACCGACTTGTTTTGGATAATCATCAACATGTACATGTAAATGACAATGGTACGTGTCCAAATATGCAATATATTTCTTGAAATAATATGGCGGTGCTGCATGAACATTAGTTTGGAAAATAATTTCTTTCGGAGTAATTTATTAATACAAACAGCATTTGCATATATATATCTGATATCCATGGGAAACCTTTGTTTCTTTCTTAAAATAATTTAAACTATCTTTATAATTAAATTGTAATGCTAGTTATTGAAAATGTTCGTTTGTACACTTGATACATGTATTAGGTGTTTGTGTTCTCGCACATGTAAACTCGTTCATGTAACCTCGACTCTCTTGTGCCAATTGTCCAGAGACTAGTTTCAGATTTTCAAAATAAATGATACACTTGCTACAAATATTTTGTAGACAACTTCTCTGAAGCACCTATTCTAGGCGCCAGTTTTTCTGAAGCGATTAGTCTGTCTGTGCTTAGCTTTTGGGTCAAATATGTTGCAGAACGAGCTATATAATGAGTCTTATATATATTTTGTCTGACGTTCAGTTATGAATATCGGTCACGCAGCAGAGCTAATTACGATGGAAATGTCACAATTTTAATTACAATGACGTACGTGCACAATTGCCCTGGCGTTTAAGTAATGAGAATCGGCCAAGCGTTAATTAGCAACTAGCGACTAAAGCGGTGAACTTGGATGGAACATGTAATTGTAATGGTCTTATGCCCGGTTTAGCGATTAGACTAATATCTTGACTAGTTTGCCTTAGGTTTAAATGCAGCGACCGCTATGACAAGAGCATGCAAAACATACTGTTAACATTCAGAAAAAATGGGCACCAAACCTCTATATTTGCGTAGGGTTTTTTATGTAATTTGACGCAAAACAAATTGCGTCAAAGATAATTGTCGAGTAGTGTAATGGTTAGTGGGCTTGCTTTCTATGCCCGTATCGTGGGTTCAATCCCGGCAGACACACCATCGGAATTCTTCGGGGGAGAGAAATTCCTACGGGCGCTCGCTTACGAAGTGGAAGGAATTCATGACCCGTACTTGTTCGACGTCTGAGCACTTTAAGGATCCCTATTATCAAGTCGCCCGTTCCCTGGTGGGGTTTGAGACTAGAAAGCTGGCATCCTCATCAACCAACATTTTAATATAATAAATTCAAGAAGGGGTCCTAGCACTTTTTATTAGGGAATGATACCTTTGAACTGGGGTTAATTGGTTAACGTCTCTCTTTTAAACATTTTCTTTGGATAGGTGGTTTCTTTTAATAAGAAACGGACAAAAATCAACGACACTTTGTACATTTCCTTAGTTGCTTCCTAATGAATGTTTGTATCTCAACAGTTTCTTAGGACGGTTTATGTAATACTACTATAATTATTGATATATATTCAATAAGTAGGTAATTGAATTAGATGGCAAATATCAAAGATGGCTGCTTTATTTTATCCCAACCGCGAAGAAAGCGGCAAAAATAATAGTGAAGTCACGCTCTATGTCGTAGTGGATAGTGAAAAGCCAGAAGCCAAACGACATTTTCCGTTCCGGTAATTTTAGTTGCGCTTTTTCTTTGCATGCATATACTCAGCGTTTAAGGATAGGGAAAGTGTAGAGGTTATTAATTAACTCCAGATGTAGTTAGCCTTCAGCTCGGTAATTGCTCACTGAAGAGAAATAATTTGAGGTTGCCAGAGTTTGCATTAAAAGCGCATCAGGGGTTATTTATTTGACTCCAGAAAACCTCCAATTCCGAAATGATATTACGCACGAATTTTCCTTTTGCTTACAATATCTGTGCCGAGTTCAGATGATGACGCCGCCAGCGCTTGTCGGTGCCTCTCATGCAAAATAATTGCTGTAAACAAGTTGATGTATCGCGAGTAAAATAATTATCTGACATTTGTATATTTCCCCTATCGTGTTTCTCAGTACCAGATGTTGGATGTCCTTTTTTTCTGATGACATCATATGATAGACAATTTGTTTAAACTGGGGAATATAACATTCATATGTGAGAAATTGCCTCCAGTTGGCGGGATAGTCCGCTCAGGAGGCAATCTAGTGATTTTGCTTAACCTAAGCCTTTTTAAAACATAGAAGGGAATCTTTTGCATGTACTTTTTTTGTTTCCAATCAACTGTAGTCAACCGCACTAATAAGATATGCGCTAATCACTACCAGGAGGCTTGCCCGCGTAGCCAATGCAATCGCGCTGACCCTTGCCAAACATGGCTGTCATTTTGCTGTCTAACAACTGTATAGCGAGAATTATTAAAGAACGCCGAGCGGCGTTCAATAATAATTCTCGCTATAGATGGCGCTGGAATGTACTTGAAAGTGCTATCGCATAATCCCGATGGCTCTCCCTTACAATGTAATACAAGTAAATATCCTACCTATAAAGTCATGAAATGTTTTATTGTGTATATATATTACAGGTTCAATCAAGAAAGTAATTTAAGAAAAAAATATATAAATAGATGATCGCTAGATGGCGCTACATTTGACCACATAGTTAGACTAAGAGAACTCGTTTGCTCCCGCATGGCAGCCAAGCTGCAGTCCATAGTTGCGTGGGGCCCCGGCTATGTGATGATGCTTGTGCGCAGCTACTAGACAATGCGGATGCAATAATCATCATCTTGTGGTCACGCCTTGGGAATTCAAGGAGTGACATTTGGTGCAATTTGTTGGCCCGGTGGTATAGACGGCGACAAATGAGAACTGGAGACGCTGGGCCTATCTGATGACCCGCATTAGGGGGTTCTCGGCGTCTTGAATAATTTCATAGAGTGCATGCTCTTCGCTCGTGTTCAGTTTGTAAAAGATAAATGCGCGACTCGAGTGCAAATACAACGACACGTACAAACCAATAAATATACAGACCACATCGTACGTGTAATATGGCCATTTCGAAATCCATAAACGTACCATAAAAAATATGAAAGCATTTGTTTCGCATATTTTGAAAAGGTGTCGCCTGATGGTCCGGCTCACTGGTTCGCAGTAAAATTACATGCCAAGTCTCACAGTCGTACTTATTTTTCTAATATTCGTATGAATAATAATTATTCAACACGTGTGGCCCAGAATTATTTCCATTCAATATATATACATGCATAGTCAGCCCAGTTTCGTGACGACAAACATTTTAATGCCTCTTCATTAATACAACAACTTGAATATGGTTATCTAAAACGCAGTGCCCACTTCGTGGTAATGTTTTATCGGGACATTAAACACTTAACGCATGAATTCATTCTAGGCCTTCTGCGCAAGACAATTATTGTTACCTCATGGTAGCTTGAACACCACTACTTGCGGTGAATTGAAATTTGTCTGAGAAAGCGCCACTGGCGACGACAATTGCAAACCCCCCAAAGAACACGATTGGTTTCAGTAGTACTAAAAATATGAGCTTCAAATTTCTCACTTAATAATACTCGTAGTTTTTTAAAGTTCAAACACACATCAATTTCGAAGTATTTATTTTCTCGATTAATTAATAGCTGCGCATGTTGTGACCATACTAATCATGTATATTGCAGAAAGTATTCATTAGCATAACTTTGCAGGCGCCAAATTTTCCAAAATTATTTTTGAAGCGTCAGCAGTGTCGAAAGTCTAATGGCTGTCTCCTTGATGGCAACACTTGCTTAGGGTGCTCCGTGTGTTTGACGTCGCGATTTTTATGATGGCAGCATATACAGTACATGCCCATGTACATACATGTAGAACCGCTGTGCGCTAAACCCAGAGGACAAAAACCCGAACTACTGCATAATTAACTTTTTTCTCCCATCTTTTAGACGCTTTTCTTAAGTCTCTCTTCTCCGTAGCCTGCCTGTTGGTGTACTAAGGTTTCCACCCGTAAATTGGGTGCGTTTACCGCAACCGAGCTTTTGCATTATGAACGCATTATTGTTGGAATTAGGTTTTCACAAGCTAGATGTAAGCGATCTAAAACTTGAAAGCGGGTGTGTTGTCAACGTGAAACAGTTACGCTTTGTATTCATAACGGATAAATCTGCGTTAGCGCAATCACTTTTTTATTTTTGGTCGCATGCGCTACATTGAGACCGACACTTTGGTGAACAAGCTCTATTCAGCTTTATGTAAACCGAACCCCTATTTTGGCTAGCGGTTCGTCTGCCAACAATATTTTATTTATTGTTTATGAACAGGTACAGCATTTCTTCAAGCAAAAAAAACGTTTGTCATCATATATAGCTTATATTTAATGGATATAGCCAGTTTTTCTGATAACAATATGTTTCTGTAACAAAAACTACATTTCTGCTTTTAAATATGTCGTCGCGTGGTCATTACTAAAGAATACTTTCATTTGTTTTTTAATTTTATTAATTTAATCATATCAATTTTTTTACAAAAGGATGAACAACGTTTAAAATTTGTTTCAATCAGGCTTAACTATATTTCATTGCAGCTAAGATAATTATTGATTGGAGCTAAGTAGTCCGATACAGATTTAAATATACTGAAAATATTTTGCATTACCTCCAATAAAATAAGGAATGCCAACTATTTCACGAGTCACTTTTGACAATCATGTGGGGGAAAAATTTATACGCACGCAAATGTAACTAAGCGGATAATTTCGAATATTTTATACAGCACTCACGTAAATATACTGTATGATGGAATAGACATTTTGCACTGTCACAGATGTGACATTCAAGATGTATTGAGTAATGAGATCCAATTATGCATTTATAAATTTCATAAATACGAATCTCAAATTTAATTTAAGCTCTAAAAAAGGCTTCAAAGCACGGATTACTTATTCTATTTTTTACGGTATATTTATGTAAATATCTGATGGATTAGACATTTGGAGCTGTCACAGACAGGCATATTCAAAGTTGGTGAACTACATAATACATAATTTGGTATCTTTTAAAATGTGAAAGTTCGTAAACTTTCACATTTTCGTTCACTAGGTACTGAATCAAAAAAACATCCGAGTGTTTGCATTTTTATTTTTACCAAAACCTGTATCAAATTTAATTCCATGTGCATTTCTAAACGCAGTCAGAGCGACTAACCCACTCGCTATCTTTATTAACACATGTGAAACCGCGATTAACCTTTCGCTTGTTTAGCTCTGAAAGTAAACGGATATCGCCAAAGTAACGTCTCTAGCCATAAAGCTTAATCGTACAGAAAAAGGTATTGTTTC
>JAQGBY010007278.1:0-11961 GCA_034698785.1 Mycogona germanica | reverse complement strand
ACCGTCCACCGACTCCGGCCTCCCCCAAGCGGGATTACAGGAACACGCCACCGTCCCCAGCCGAGAGAACCACTTGCAAAATTAACACATGTTCCGTTAAAATCGAAAAGATGTCGAAACAAAGTAAAAATTCAAATGCGCAGTCGGCAGGACTCGAACCTGCGCGGGCAGAGCCCAATAAATTTCGAGTCTATCGCCTTAACCACTCGGCCACGACTGCATCATCAAACCAACAACATGACCTGCATTGTGACACTCATTCAAGCATTCAGAAAACTTTTCAAAAGCATTTGACAAAGCAATGATGTAGAATTTGTAAAACGAGACGACCTCAAACGTCTTCTACCCAGTCCATTTCTTTGGTCCGTACTCGAACAACATTTTGCAGCGAAAGTCTTGCGCCGTATTTATTTCCACACTTATTATTCCATGCCGGATCCGTACCTTTTTTTCACGCTCGTCTTTCACGTTATCGACACGGGACACACATCCCTACACCGACCTCCCTCTCACTCCTAATGCAATAGTTCCCATCCACTCACTTCTCCATCCCAAACCCCTTGAAAACCTCCCATCCACCGAATACCAACACGCAACCCTGAACCCTGGCTCTGACGGATCTCCTCCTATAGATACTGTATCTACTCTTATGTTACAATACGCAACTAATTTGGCGCAGGTTGCTTTTAGTTCGTTCGCAATTCTTCCGTCTCCTCCTCCCTATCTGTATTCCTGTACAATTCTGTTGCCGCCGCCTCCTCCTCCTACCGCCCACCTCCCTCAATTGTCATATCCCAAAGTGTAACGACAGCTGCTATCCGCCTTTAATAGGTTGTTCCATCTGTTTTGCTTCGACGAATCTTGAGTGGCGCCCCGTGCCTGGCTACACTTGGTTGGACATGATTTGCTTTGACAGGAGCGCACAGGGTTCGGTTCGTCCTCAAGATTTGGTGCCACGACCGAGGACTCCCGAACTTTCCTGGCGACGATGAAATTTCGCTCCAGTTTTAATTTTTCGTGTAGCTCTCTGCGCGTCTTGTCAGGAGAAAAAAAGCTACAAAATACGAAACCAAAACCAAAACCAACAAAATGACAATGATTTTTTTTACCGATACACAATCTAGCACATCCTTTGCCCCTTTAAAATACGCGTGTATCTAGATAGGTTTATGTCAGTATTACTATAAAACATGATTGATGTTTCCTACCTACTTCGATAACTCACGAATGGCACAACCCAGAGTCATTGAATTTGCACTGGTTGTAGTTTCGCAAATTCTAAGCTCATTGCAACTTATTCGAGGTTTTTATTTTGTTGCGTTTATGATATACGATATTTTAGGAACAAAATTGGTATTTTATAGTCCAGTTATTCAAGCGAAAGCGATTCAAAGTGAATAACTCACGAATGGCGCAACCCAGTGCCGTGGAATTTGCACTAGTCGTAGTTCCGCAAATTCTAAACTAATTGTAACTTATTCGAGGTTTTTATATTGTTGCGTTTATGATATACGATTTTTTAATAAATAAAAAGTCCAGTTATTCAAGCGAAAGCGATTCAAAGTGGTTAGGTTCTTAATTCGGACCGGGGGTGGGGTGTCGATTGTGGACGTCGATGTGAGTGACTCTGCACGAAACGCCCGCTCGCTCCATATACGCAATTGGATAAATTTAAGGATAATCATTGGGGGGCACACACTGACAAGTCGGTCTTCATTAACGAATTGCTGGTAAATAAATATATAGAACGACTGCTGCGACATGAGGGTAGAAAGAGAGAGAGAGAGTGGGCGAGATTGACGACGAACCGAACGATCGTTGTTGCTTAGATGAAGATGAAAGGCCGTCATTGGCACGACGCGATTTCGTCCTTCGTGTCACAACACTCACGAGTTTCTGTTTCCTGCCACACACCAACGCTCCCCTTATCTAATTTCGTCTCCTATCGACGAGCGACAATCTAACTGCGGAGTAGCAAATTCAACATAGTCAGCATAGGGTACGTGACACCAATTCGACCGCTGTTGTTGACCTCCCATAAAATTATATTCCTTCAAAATGTCTCCAATCTACTCGAATTGAAGCGATGAAAACTACAGTAGTGTAACTAATTAAAAAAAATATTCTTGAGTTCTGGACAAAAATTCAATCTTGTCATGCAAAACTTCAAAATAAAGTATGACGTAAAAACCAAACAGAGGACAACAAAAGTTGGACTGGTACATGGAGTAAAATGGAGTTTCTCTTGTCTCTCAATTCGAGAACAACCCGAATTACACCAATCGAGTTGGACCAGGTTCACTGGACTGGTTCAGGCACGGTTCAATTGGCTCAGTATAACAACAGAATCAGTTGCTCGTCCCACAGGTCTTGGCACAGATAGTGGCTAAGAGGATGGGGTCGTCTACAGTATAACAATAATAGGCTGGCCGAACTCTAGTGTATTTTTCCACAGATTCGATCAATAGCGCAAGAGCCATAAAACTCGAGTATATATTATCCCCCACCGATCGGATTCGCTTTTACGGACTCCATAACCCGGCATTATTGTCGAGGCACTTCACCGCATGGTGGCTCTCTCAGATAATCATTTATTTATCTACCGATGCAGCGGATCATTTCGTGCTCGGGGTGGAGGTCTTAAATAAGGAGAGGGGCTCTTTCCTCCGATCATAAATTACGTTATAATCTGGTACGTGTACCGCGTCGTCAAAATAGAATACCGGGAAATATGGAGGGCCGTGGACACACCTACAGCGGACGTCATCGAGTCATCGAAATATTGATGTTATTTTTTATGGTAACTCAATAATGGAACACTTGTTGTCGCTGCGATTGTGCGTCCTGTTGCAGTGGAGTAGCGAATGAGATTGGGGATACAGGTTTCAGATGCCGCTTTCAGTGTGTTGAATAGTTTCTAGAGTTTCTTCTATTATTATTAAGGTGTTTTGTAACTCCCTACTTCAGATGTGAGTTAAAATGAGCTGCACTATCATTATAAAATTGATTGATACGGATTTAATCTTAATTGTCAGGGCAAAATAAGCATCGCATCTTCAGCAAAAACATGTCGCGTAGAGGAATTGAAATTTAATTTAAAGCTGAAATAGAAAACCTTGTAATATCAAAATGAAGAGAATACACTGTAGTGCTCTCCAAGTCTTCCCTTCACTCAGCGTACAATATAGCAATCAAAGAACGCAAAATAGATTCGACAGGATTTTCGGAATTCGCATAAAAGGCTGCAAATTGATATACTACGTTGGTAGAATGTTCCTCAGAAAATTTCGAGTAACAAGATACATGCGGTGAGCTATTCTCAACCTCGATGCACTTGTCTAGAAAGTGGTTAGTCGAAATAATATCTTCAAAAATTGAGCTTAAAATTACTTTGACTTACGAAATTCTCACATTTGAGACCATCTCCACGGGCGGTTACAGAATGGTAGTGTAGTGGTTAGGTAGACCTGCGATCTTTGGTTCAATTCCCGACCGAGACTTCCGAAATAATTGGAGGGAGAGAAACAATTACGTGCACCTTTCTTCGAAATCGAAATAAATATTTAAAAAGTATACAATCTCATTGAAATTGTGTACCGGTGCTCCCAAAATTGCGTCCCCGCCGGTGATGTCAACAAGAACTTTGTGTATTTGCATAAACGGTCTCGCGAACTCCATGAGATGAGAAATTTCGCCGACAATTGAATATTTACATGTTCCCCCTTCGTGGTTGGGCGCGCCTAATGTTAGGTCCGCCACCATGAGCCCACTCTGCCATTTATTACACCAAGATATATTTGTTGCTGGCTCCCCGAACAATCCATTTTAGTGATAGGATGGAGTCCTAACATGTATGACGTCGAATTTGAATTTATGGCTAGACGAAGTCATACTACAAAATATAATAAGAGAGAGAAACGCGCAACTGTATGGAGCAGCTGATTAATTCAGTTTGAGATGAAAAAGAAAAAATTTCTTGTAAGATATGCGAATCTACAATAGCGCAAATCGCGTAATTCAACAATAAATGATCTATGTCACTTCAAGTGAAAAGAGAATTGTTTACAGCATCTAGACACAAGTGTAGGCTGTTTGCTTTTGCAGTTGGCTATGACATGGCAACATAAATATTGCCATGTTCCTGCAGGATTCCATACAGAATATCCCATACAACTGCAGCTAGGTGTGGGAAAATTCTAATTTCCCTACTTTCACAATGTTACCAGAAGTCACCACTAAAGGACGTCACTTATGGCCCTAAAATGTGGTTTGCATACTCACCACTAGGGGGGCCTCAGTACCCTGAGGGGAGCCACCGGTAAATTTTTTCCCCTTTCTATGCTTCAAAGAAGTATAAGAGGTGAATCAATCCAATACAATCGATTTGTTGGTGATTTACTCCACACTACAGATGTCTAACTCAACTAAAACATACATATTATTTAGTGTAGCGGCGCCACTTTTGCTTTAAATTTTTAGAAGGAAGTAAAAATTAAGGCCGGCACAGCCACTTTGCAATCATTGACCATTATGTGGTTGACCATTAGCAGGCGTGACTCGACCCCTAATCGAGGGTCTTTGTTATGACGTTATGTTGACGTAGTAATTTTTCATTTAAGTACCATAGATAGGAGTTCAATACTTAGAAATATTTCTCCGTTCGAATCATGGAAACAGTGCGCCTGGAATTAATTCATTTAAAATAAAAGTATTGCGGGTATTGCATTTCAGCACATATGCGGCATAACAATTCTACAATTTCTAGGCCATTCCACTTTCTGAATGGAGGCTTCGGGCAAACTCAATATCTTTGATTACGAGCTGCGTGACGTCATCAAAAGTAGAAAGAAGACGTCAACATTGCTCTCATGAAAAATGAGCCGCGAAATTGTAACAAGACCATGACGATGCGGCATTGCGGTGAAAATATATTGGCGTGGGTTCGATATGGCACAAAACGCGCCAATCGATCCATTTTCTCGGCAAAAAAGGTATAATATTTCAATTTAGTTATGAAGGTGATGTGGATACAGAAATACGGCAGCTTCGAAAATGCCTCGGAACTCACTTTACCAAATGAGAATGTACGAAGACAATTTCTAATCGAATCGCTCGTCGCATGCCGAGTCTGAGGGTTTTCTTACTCAACTAGGATTAAGGGTTCATCAGTTGCTCACTAGAGGTGCCGCTGTGCTGATGAGTTCGCCGCTAGTGGCGCCACCTATACTAGCCTCAAGGCTGAATGGCGCAAGAATAAACTGAAACGACAAGCTGTTTCTAGGCCATCAAGTTCTTCTGTTTAGCTATAAATAATATTTTGTATAAATGTAGGCTCATCCCAGCAGGACTATTTAATTATTCAAAAGATAAAATAGCGAATATTATTTGTTGTCTCAATTATCTGAATAGCTCGGAATAATTAAAACGCGCAAGTCGGAAATATTTATTCGTACAAACTTTTGTTTTCTAAAAACTTGTCAAACCTTGGAAAATGAAACTGCGCATGCGCTTTAAATTATGATCCTGCGTTTCTGTTTTTGAATAGGCCTTGACATAGCCAATTTATTTTTTGTCTGCCCTCTATTGTTTTCGTCGAACCAAGAGCGTGTAGTCCCTACAGGTGGTCCGAATTTATTGTACGTGTTCCTCTGTTCCATTGTGGGGGTGGTGGGATTGGGGTAGAGGGGGATAATCTGCGCATTCGAAAGTTGAGTTTGCATTCACATTTCAGTCTCTGAATATTTATCAATTTTCATTGTTTGGTGGAATAACGTTTTCCCCGCGCCTGATTGATCGAAACATAGTGCGGAATAAATAAAAAGTGGGAGTGACTAATGGGCGCGCTGGTTCCCATGTGTATGACATTGTAATACTACGACGAACCTGTAATTTCTATTCAAGCACTTTTTGATCGTGTAGATCTGCAGGGAAACGAAGCAATCACAAATTATTTTTTTAGTTTTTGTTGTGGCAGACACGTCTGCATTCTCCAAACTTTACTACTCCCTTAAGAAACCGAGTAGGCTGTTTTCGACATGGCTGCAAGTTTTAGACGTATCAACGTTTGCGTGTGGTATTGGATAGTTGAAAGTAAGCGATTTTTTTTAAAGATTACTTTGTCGTTTTATTTATGGGAATTCGTGTAAATTGCGTAGACCTCTGCTCTACTCTGTCTTTATAAATCTATTATCCAGTGTGTTCGATTTTCGACGAGTTTAAACGACTGCTCGGTAGATGGCGTTGGCGATGGATTATGTTCGCATGTGGGCGTATATCACGATCGACATTGCACTGGAAAGCGATAAAACGCTTTGGTTAAGCGGTTGAGTGACGTCGGTTTCCGCTGCATTTAGTGTTGCAATTCCGTCTCGAATGATTTGTCCCTGAATTTGGGAAAGACGTTGACACATCAAAATTCCCATAAGATGGACAATTATTTTTAGAGTAAAATTTACTGTAAATACAACAATTGCAATTTAATTGACGTGACTCACTGGGTGATATTTTTCTGTATAATAAATTACGGTTTTCAATCTTCCGGTTTGTCATCATGTTTATTGAGAAATGCTTCAGAATCAGACCAAATTAATCGTCGTATAATCTCATCTTTAACGGCGATTATTTCCTTATCAATTTTTCGCGCAGCCGGCAAGCCACATTAGATGTTGTCAGTCAGAATCACTCGTTTCCTCCCATCGGCAAACCGTTATTTTTTATTTACTCTACTGATTGCTTAGGGAGCGATCCAAAATTGGTTCACGCATCCACGGCTTTCGCAATGCAAAGACCATTGGATGCGGGCACGACAAATTGTCAACTGATTCTTACCCAAGACGAGAAAATACTGTATATATCGAGATGTCTCATACTTGCAAGAAGTTGGCGTCATTGAACCTCGAGACAGTCCTTTCAAACCTTAACGAAATAAACGAAAAAAGTACAAAAGCACTTGCCGAAATATCCGCTTTTTGCTTTATTACTAGATGACCTTTGCCAAGGATATGATGATGGCAACTCTCTCGAATTGGAGCACAACCATTTGCAGAAGTGAAATTGCAAACCGCTAAATACAGTTCTTGCGTTGGCCCGCGGGCGATCGTACGAGATTAAGTTTCCGGGAGCTGTTGGTCGTAATGAAGGCTAATTGAGTTTACAGCTTGCCGGAGAGAGGCCGGGGGCGCTAAACTGCTAATGGCCTCCAGCAACTATTAAACAAGTGGATTGAAAGTCTGGACGCGTGGAAAACAAGCGCGTTAAATTCGGGATTACTGACATAGGGAGGTGGGGGGGGGGGTTAGGGGAAGGGCATGCGGGAGTGATGCAAATTCGGCGAGGGGGTTTCATGAAGGTGGAATAGAAAGACTTGACTTGAGGTGGGCACGCAAAGCTTTTAGATGACTCATTAGCAAAACTCTTTTAATGGACATGTACTTTTGTATCTTCCTCAGAACCTCACCCAGTTAAGGTTCAGCGCTGTATCTAGGCACAATAAGCGATGAGTTGAAGCGACAGCTCGGTAGATGGCGTTGGCGTAGATGTTCGCATATGGGCGTAGATTACGATTGGCATTGGAGTGCGCTAAAACGTGTTAGTTGTGCCTCTTGGGCTTAACTTGTACAAGGACGGAGGTCTCAGTATGATTAGGGTGCTTACTGGTAAACATTTATCCCCCAACATGATTTGGCTATTAAATCGCGCTAGGGGCCCGTTTGAGTCGCATTGCATCGTGTATATTTAATGTACTGTAGTTGGACCGCGTGTACACATGCTGCGTTGGTTTTCAATTTCTAACAGAATTGTTTACTTTGGTCGATACCGTTCTCATCTTGCAGGGGTCGAAATGAATACGGGTATCGGTCTGGTTGGAACGCCTAAATGTATTTTCTCTCTGACATCGACTCAAGCAAATTAAAAATTCAATTTCTGAGAAATCGCGATTCACTCGAAAATTAAACACGATATATAAATTCATAGGGTGCCTTTTTTATTATTACTTTTCGTCGGAAAAATCTCAGCAGCCAAGACTTATTTATTTTTATTAAGATGGTATATCGAGTTTTTTCTACGTCAATTTCCGATTCCTTTCAATTTTCGTTTAAAAATTTCCATTTCAGTTCAAAAGAAAACATATATAGGGCTTGAATATTTTTACTTCCTCATCATGATGCAGTCGAGAGTTCGCTTAATAATTCAATCCGATATACGAATTCATACCGCACATCGAATAAAATATTTCAATCACAGTTTTCCACTGGTAGTTTTTCTTCCGCATTCTCGAGATGAAAGTTGATTGCGTGTCTTTACGGCATCTCCAAATTGAAAGCTTAAGCTATAAAGCTTTTTCTTTTGCCACGGCTATAACCAAGATGTTCGAGTAGTCTGCGTTCGAGGTGACGAGAACGACGAAGAGCATCTCCTCCAACCATAAATGTGCGTACTACCCGGGAGCCTACATGTATATAAAAGTGTTGCTGGAACGTTGCTGGGAATCCTCTTGACACGGGCTGTATAGGACGACGGGTCACAAATCAATTTTACTTTTTATTAGCGCTCGCGGACGTCACATGACTATCCTCCGGAGACACGTCGATCAACCGATCTTAATAAATCATCATCTGAGATTAATCTCGTGTCCTGATTTTATTTCCAGCAAATTTTATTGTCAACGTGATGAGACCACTTAGGCACGTTCCAACGATTTCGTTTCAAATTCATGACGTCAAATTCGATAGACGATGGACTGTGGTTCATCAAGCCAATAAGTAATAGAAACTCTGTGCTCAATCTAATAAACCCTTAACAAATATCTCATGAGGTCTTTTGAGGTTTATGAAGCATCGAGCGGTGGTATTTTTTTTTGGCCTCCAACGGTTCATTTGACATCGTTTTAGCCGTTTACGAGCAACTTTTATGATCGAGGCGACACAACCACCCACGGTTAATATATATAGTCGTGTCCTCGGCTACTGAGCTCTCGTGTCAACTCGAAATTATGAAAGAAAATTAGGGAAAAAATGCTGGACGTTAACCATCGTCACATAGTGGTGAGTTTCATCTTTGCACGAGCGCCATCTATGGAGAACATCATTGGTAGCGAGGGAAAAATGAAACTCCGCCATTTTCTGAAGAATTTTGAGGCGATCAATTGCCGTCAGATAACAGCAGCACTAACCAAATAAATGCAAATTGTTGAGTGTTGAAATGGGTGGGGAGAAAAATCGATGAGGGCGGTGTTGTCGCTCGAAGCGAGAAAAATCCCAGTGAGCAGAGAATTTGGAATGAAGGATGGGATTATTTGGGGATAACACGTCATGACTATGGAATTCGAATGATTGGAACTCCACGACCAACGCCGCATGATGTCAGCATGAGCGTGGAACTTGTGAGTGTTTCCTGAGAATGAGATTAAGATCACCACACGCTTGGACAATATACACCTTTATCTTCCTGAGGTCCTCGCGAACAAAATATTTTCATAACGAAAATGTTTTTTTTTCTCCTATTTTGAGAAATAATACTCTGATGTATTAATTAAAGTGTGGCAAATGTCGCTGGCATCACTGGTAGCACGTGAGAGCGACGACAGCGCCATTTTGGTCAAGCGGAGACGCCATCTTATAATTTTCCTTTTTAACGGCAATTCTTAAAATTTCAACGACCTATATCTCGAGAAATACCTAAACTGGAGATCTGAAATAATTTGAACTCGACTACAAATAAGTGGAACTATCTACAGCTCAAATTTTATTATATTTCATTAAACCATTCTTATGTAAACGCCGAGGGGAACAGGTTTATAAAATATATTATCTCACATAAATATTGGGTCGTTTTCTGGCATTTTAAGACATTGTTGGAAATATTCGAATTTTTTAGAATTTTAATTAGACAGGATGGTGACGCGATCATGGGTTCAATCCCAACGGAGACCTTTGCAATTTTTCAGGCGAGAAAAAAAACCTAGATGCGAGTTCCTTTGGTATGGGAGTTTAAAGTAGATCCTTACGTCACTGTCGCAGGCAAGAGTCACTGACATATGGCGCGGAAAGGAGGTCTCGAACCGACGTTACATAGAATGAATCAGATCTGGCGGTCGAATATGTTACTGCCCCCGTCACATAATGCTGTCTCACGCGATCAGAACCACTTATTTTTACTTTATTTTCTTATTTACTTTTCAGAGACGCAGAAGCATTTTGGGTTTGTGTGGATATCGATTTGGCCTTTTCTATTGGAAATGCACAGTTTATCTCTACATCCTTTAATACACAAAGCACGCACTTGCATAGGTACAATGGATACCACGCAATGGGAGAATGCACGTAAATTGCAAACCGTGTCCATGCGTCCGTTCCTCGGAGGTCTCTCTGTTAAAGTCGCCGGCTGTCAGTCCAGCGCTTGTCCAATGTCCATTTCCTCGAATGAAAAAAGAAAGAAAAAGAAAAACGTCTCCAGTTCCTGGATAAATATCTCGCTCGTCGCTCCATTCATGGGCAACGGGCATCTGTCAACAATGCAAGTCGGCGTGGACATCCTCCATTGAACCGCACACTTTTTTTATTCCCCACCATTCCATGTTGCTCGCCTTTAAATATGATAGGGCACGATGCACCAAACCATGGGTCTCGGGAGAATGGAAACGTCGAAATAAATAAGACTATTGCAATAGAATAAAAAAAAAGAATAACAGCAACTGGAACTGGACGTTCGGTATTGACGATTGGCTCGGTCATTCCATGTTCGTGCATCTTGGGCTTTTGGTCGAACGAAACACAAGATGGGCACAACAGAGTCGTCATATTAAAAAGCATGCGAGGCCTTCAGCCCCCACAATCCATAAAGTGCATAAAGTGACTGTGTGTTGAAGAATCGATAAATACTAGACCAAAAGATTCGGCTATGGCCGGAATTGTAGTCCTTCGTGATATCGTGAATTGCCATTAACTATCGATAGTTCACTAACGAATGTTTTACGGCTATCACGTTTCACTATGTGGAAGCGTGGTTTTTGATAGTTTTAATGTTTACAATCATCTTTGCTGTTGTGACGTTTTAGTTTCATCAATTTGTATCTCCTGAGCGCAACAACATAGAGAACTGAAATAAGTTGCGTTGACCGTAGCTATTGGCTATTGAACTACATCCAGCGTAGATTTCATGGCGCTGTGTTACGCTGCTCGTGAGCAACTGTTTCATGGACAAAAATCATACTTAGGGGGGAAAATGTTGAAACATCTACAAAATTATCTGAAATTAGAAAATATTCCTACAGGCTCAATTAAGACATCGCTAACTGCTTTATGACCTAGTGACTCATTTAAAATGCCAAACTCTAGGACAAAATGAATCTCAACGTCCACAAATCCTATAACTTTTAGCCATTTTGAATTCCTTACGTCAGATCCGGCGATTCCGAGTTAATGCAACCAATCTGAGCAGTTACAGATATTGGTGTTGCTGCTGTGGCTTATATCACGAGAGGGGTTTAATTTGGCGAAAGAGTCAAAGATTAATAGGACATTTGGCTCCAAGCTTAGGTTGCAGTAGTGCTTAGCACAATTTTTCCTGGGACTCTTGACAGATCCCCGTTTTAACTCTTATCACAAATATTCACAACGCCCCGGCATTGGAAATATGTCGCCGTCAATGATTAGTTGTCCGTGCGCCTCAGCCCGAATTTCAGCAAGATAGCGGCAGCCATGTTTACCCAACACTTGCCAAGTGCAATTATTGATTCGGAACCAGCTCAGCCGTGAAATCGGCTACTAATTGCGTCCCAGATAACACATGTTTCAGCCTGGCTACAATTACTCCCCCTATCCCATGGTGCGCACACACTAGGATATTGGTTTTGTTAGTTTTGGCTCGAAGTCACCGATCGAACAGATAAATCTCAATTAAAATTAGGTTTCTTACGTCAACGCATTCTAAAAGAATAATTCGAAATACGTGCATAGATTT